>PITA01005109.1:0-107552 GCA_004023965.1 Spilogale gracilis | reverse complement strand
TTAGGACGCCCCAGGTACCTGTGTATCCGGAATAAACCTCTTGCTATTTGCATCCGCGGGAAAAAAAAAAAAAAAAAAAAAAAAAAAAGTTACAGCATCTCCATAGCACAGCAAATAGGATGAACATCGTATTTGCATAGGACCGTCATACTCCTGGGTCCTATGGAAATGGCTTGAGGTTATCCAGATGGATACAGCACACATAGTGGGTTTGTATTGCATCTTGGGAATTCAGTGCTTTTATAATAAGAGCAAGCTTGCTCTTTGTTCCAGAGGGAGATATTGCCTCATCTCTCAAGGTTGCTTGATACAAACACAACTCAGAGAAATGACCTGTGTAAAAGTGATCAGGGCCTTGCATTCTGCTCACAGACCTAGCAAGACATACGGGAACGTGAGAGATCCATGGAAAAGTGTCTCTTCTAATGTTCCATCAGGGTATATTAAAGAGACTGATGCAAAGAGTTGGGTTACTTTCATGATGATAAAGTATAAAATAAGTATAATATGGAAAGGAGGCGACCTTTACCTTAGCCTGGATTGTTTGTATTTCTAATATTTGTAAGTGAAAGTCTTTATTTCTCAGCTTATCCCTCAATGTAATAAAATAGGAAGGATTATCTCAATCAAGCTTTTGTCTTCAACAGTCTCTTATTATCTTAAGATTCTTCATTAAGAGTAACTAGTAATACTTGATTTCAAGTCAAAGCTTTATTAAGGAATGTGGGGCTTTGTTAAAATAGCGAGTTTAAAGTTTTCTGAGAACACGTTATATGTGTGGCTTATTCTTCCTGGGAACATTACAGTTTTTTTCCTTTATCCCTGACTTTGTGAAAGCTCACGTTATTGTGCACTGATGTGGCTTTATTTATTTATTTACTTACTGACTTAATTACCTACTTTAAATCCAGTTTATGACATTAAGTGGCCACTTTTTCTGGAAACTTGCTTTTTTGGATTAGGGAGGTGTTCTTGTGTGGTGCCCTCAAGAGTGCCTCACTTTTGTTTTCTCTGCTTTTCCCCTGGTAACTCAGATACTGAAACCAACCATATTCTTTTTCTTATCATTATCTCAAGCACTCCCCCCCCCCGCATTTTATTTATTTATTTATTTTTACTTTTTTGCTTTTTAAATTTATTTTTATTTATTTATTTTAGAGAGAGATAGTGTGATCATGGGGAACAAGGGGCTGGGGACAGGCAGAGGCAGAGAGAGAATCTCAAGCAGACTCTGCACTGAGTGTGGACTACCACATGGAGCTCAGTCTCACAGCCTTGAGATCATGATCCAAGCTGAAATGAAGAGGACACTCAACTGACTTGAGTCAGCCAGACAACCCATATCCCAAGTAAATTTTATCTCCCAGTATAGCTCTTGTATTTTGGAGAGATTGTCTTAATTTATGTAATTTTTCTTCTAATCCTTCCTTTGCATTTCTAATTTTATCTATTGCATTTTCAATTTTCAAGCATTTTTTTCCCTTGATCTCTGCACTGCCCCCTTTTAAGAAAATATTTTGTTCTTCATATCATGAGTATATTGTCTTCTCTTATTTTTTGGAGGATATTGTTTTTTTAATTTTTTAATTAAATTAAATTTTTAATTTTTGTTTTGTTTCCTTTTTCTTCTCTCTATATTAGCTATTCATGTTAGACTTCTCTTTATTTGGTCTCCTTCCATATTTGGAACTTTACTCAATTATCTGGTCATATTTAGGAGAGATATAACAAAGCTGATTGGAAGTTGTAGAACTTAGATCACAACAGGAACCTCCCAAATGTCTGTTTGTAGAAGTTTTTCTCTGGGATTATTCAGTGTCTCTTGGAGAAAAATCTTCTCATCTCTTTGTGAGGAGTTGTCTGCCAGCTGATCTGAACAAGGAGAGGAGCTGGGGGTTGTAGTTGTTTAGAGTATAAACTTTCGTTGAATTGCTCTTATTTTCAGTGTAGTGTCTCATATGGTTCTCTCATTTAATTCCATGAGTCTCAAATTTCTCTGGTAAAGGTGCACTGAAAACACTTTTCAGCAAATGCCCAATGGTTGAGTGTTAAAATCAGTGTGAGCCCGAGGCTGGACCAGACATCATTATACAGTGAAGCTTAGGGACATAAGAATGAATATAAACTTGATGAGTTTGAGTTATTATTATAATAATACTAAAATTTTGAGTAGTCACATTTTAAAGTTGAATATTATAGTATACAAAGAAATACCTGTCAGCTGCTTGATTGTTACAGTGTCACTAAAATGCCTGTTTGTGATGCTAAATACTGAACCTTCAGTGAGAATATAAGTTACAAAACAACAGTTTTTTCAGCAGTATTTATTAACTTTCAACCAGTGTTTCTGTTTATACTCTAGTTTCTTTATTGCATTCTATAGAGGTAACAATTACCTTTACTCTCTTAGTCTTTCTGGGGTCTTATAACATATTTTGGTTTTCTTCTCATTGGTATCCCTCTCTGGAGACATTTGAGTTTTAACCATTAACTTTTCATCTTTCAAATACTTGATTATCTCTTGTTCATTGATGATCTAGTCTCAAAACCTAAGGATCATTAGTCAGCAGTATCCCTTGATAACCTTGTATGCAGGGAGACTTGAATTTAAAAATAAGAAAAATATCTTCTAATCCTTCCTCTTAAAAATAAGAATTACATGATCATTTCAGAATTGTGTAGTTTTGAACTAGGGTCTTACAGCTATAAAGAATAATATGTTATAAAAAGTTAGTACTTCTCTTCCAGTAGTTTACAATGAAAAGGCAATAGAAGTTCTTCAGTTTGCAGGAACAAAAAATTCTATCTCTGTGTGTGGCGAGGGGAGGCGCGGGTTGTACTTTACAACCAGTCTGGAAATCATTCGTTACTATAGCCCTAGCAAAGATTTGAAATATGAGTAAAAATAACTCAGGAACAAATATATTGACTATAGAGAAGGTAATAAAATTGCCTTAAAAAATATCCCAGCTCTTATCAAAGCTGTTCTTTGAGCTTTACTTCTCTTTGGGCTCAAAAAACCATTTTCAGCTATTATATAATGGCTACCACGTTCCTTAAGAAAGAATTTAAGAATAGTTAAATGTTTGTGTTCAGACTAATGTCTCTGATATTTTGGACTGGATATATTTTAGTCTGGAAATACTTTGTTACGTCAAATTATTTCACAGGATACAGTGGTTTGGCCCTTCATTACATAATGCTTTAAAAATGCCAATGTAACAGATACATAAAGTAATACATTTCTAAACCAGGCATGTATAAGTAAATTAAATGTTTAAAACTGTACATTAAAAGTGAATGCATTAGTGATCTAAAACAATAATCACTTTAAACAGTTTAAGAATCTCAGTAATACCATCAAGCATTTGACATCAAAGGCTTGAAATCATTTATATTCAAGATTCATTCACTGGTCAGTCCAAAGTAAACATTATGTTTACCAGCTAGGTCTTGTTTATTTCTGAAGATACCAAGATGTTATAACATTAATATATTAAGCAATGAGGTGGTTTGTTCTTTTTAAAAGCAAGACAGCTTTAAAGGTATAACCAGGCATTGTAAAGAACCTCTGTGTAATACTTAGAATTTATAAAATTCTTGCATGTGTAGTGCTGTTTTAATCCATAGTAATTTTGTGAGGAAAGTAAAGCTGATAAAGCTGAGCTTCTCCCTATAGTAGTCTAAGTGTCCTATTCTACAACTTTCTATCTGCTGCTGCTCTCTGACCCAAGTCTTTGTGGTTTTCTGACTGCCTTGTTTTTTATATGATTGTTACTTGGCATTGCTATTCTTTTTTGTAACTTAAAAAAAAATTACTTTGCTTTTACTTCTACAACAAAGGAGTAATGTGTTTGATATAAAATTCTACTAAATATATTTTTTAAATATCACAAAAGATTGTTTGTCATTGAAGACACAAACTACAATGGAAAACGTTTTTTCCCTTATTTTTTTACATAATTTCTTAAAATTGAAAATGAAAGTTATCTAAATTATTTAAAATTTTGTCTTATAGATACTATATTTCGAAAGGTGCTATTGTGGATCAACTTGGAGGAGACCTGAATTCCACTCCATTGCACTGGGCCACAAGGTTTAAATTTGCTTCTGGATTTTTTTTTCCTTTGATTCCGTTACTAGTCTATAACTAAACAAGTCTTTTTTTAATGATATGCTAAATGAATGAGAGAACTAACACTAACAGTTAATATCAGCAGCGTACTAGTATATTGCTGTACAGTGTTACCTGCATTGACTGTTTATTATCAGAGTGTCTTTAGGACATTCACCACGCTGAATTAATCCAGTTAGTTTACGATTGAATTAAACTTTAGATTTGTAAATGCAATACTTATGCTGTATATTTACAATTAAAGAAGTTGCCCAGTTCATGGGACAACTAAGATTATATTTGAATATGGTTAATAGAATATAGTAACTGTTTATTATGTAATAGAATATAGTAACTATTTATTATGTATTTAAGTATCTATAAAATTTAAAAGACTTTGATTTTAGTTGAGACTTAAGAACTATAAAATCCTAAGCATGTCTTGACATATACATATTTTAAGAAACTTTAAAAAAAATTGTGTGATCTTTTCCACCATTGCCCTATTTAAGAAAGATCTTTCCAGGAGATTCTGCTTGAAATAACTATATATTTAAGTGTTTATTCTTTTATGTTTTAGACAAGGCCATCTATCTATGGTTGTGCAACTAATGAAATATGGTGCAGATCCTTCATTAATTGATGGAGAAGGATGTAGCTGTATTCATCTGGCTGCTCAGTTTGGACATACCTCAATTGTTGCCTATCTCATAGCAAAAGGACAGGTAAAAAACTCACAGTGGTGTGGATTTTAATCAGATGTTCTTCATGGTTTAAATGCCTAATATTGGTGTTATAAGTGTAACAACCAGGTGATATTTCAATAGTACTTTCTGAGGGATGAAGAAAATAAATAATATAGTTAGTTTGATATTGAGGTAATAAATAGTTAAGTTAAAAATAATAAAGATAATCAAGAACCAGATAATGATCCATTAACTTGCATCTTTTTATTTCCGAGAATGATTGAGTTGAATCCCAGAAAATAAGAAAATATAGGTATCTATTTTTTCCCTTATTTACATCTTTTGAATATATACTCTGAATTCATTTATACTTTTCAGAACATTTTACTGGTTATTTTCTCTATTAAGTTGCTTCTCAGAGTGGGAGATATATTCTTTAGGATCAGTTTCTCAGGTTTCTGCTGCATAAAATAATGCTACTTCTTACATGTCAGGAAACTTCTCATGATTTAAATGGTTCTTCTGATTTTTCATGAGTGTGTACTGACTGCAATCACATTAAATAGTTACCAGTCTATATATACAGTGGTTTTGTGATAAATATATTTCATTGAAATTAATGTCAGTCAGTTTTTCTTTCATATGTTTTCTCTGGTTATACTTAAACATTAGCTTTATAGCTAAGGATCTCATCATAAGAGTAAGACAAATGATTTTACTTCATTGCTATTAACATCTTAAATTTTATGCAGATTTGGAATTTGAATAGTATTGATTTTATGAATACTTAGAAGTATTTATTGTTGGCAGTGGGACACAATGACAGTTGTGTGTTACGCATTATAGTGTAAGAGGCATAGACTGGCTAATTGCTGGAAGAGGGGATTATTATCTATACGATGTTTTCAGACTACCCCCCAAATCTAATGGCATTAGAACAATACCAGCCATTTATTATCTTGGATTGACTGGGCTTCGCTGGGTGGTTCTTTACCTTGTGGTAATGGCTGGGGGTTATAGGCATTTGGCGGCTTGATTGGAATGGAGGATGGCTCGCTCACATACCTTATGCCTTAATAGGAATAGCTAAAAGGCTGGGTTCAGTTGGAGTGCTGAGATAGCAAGTCCTGTCTTTTTCTTCATGTAATTTCAGAGTTCCTTCTTCATGGTCCCCCCAGACAGTCCTTCTAGCAGGGAACTAGACTCCTTATGTGGTGGGAGCTCCCAAAACAAAAGCAGAAGCTGTCTGCCTTTTTAAAGTCTTATGTCTTGAGCTGGCACAGCAACATTCCTGTTGCATTTTGTCAGTTAAAGCAAGTAACAGGGCCAGGACAGACGGGTATACCAGCAGGTGAGCTGTGTTGAGGGCCATGTTTGGATACTAGCTGCTACCAGAGATTACTTTTGTTCTTCCAAGTTTCTTCTAGACTGGGATTTGGAGCAATAGGTGGTGCTGTAGTACATGATAGTGTTAGTGGCCTTTTATTTTGCAGGTATAAATTTACAATATGTGTTCACTTTTTGGTTTTTAACTGGATGAGAAAAGTAGTGTTTCTGTCTGTCACAGTACCTTTTCTGTAATAAATGCATGATGACAATAAATGTCTGGCAGTTTTTCTTTTTTCATAAGTAAGTTTGTTTTTGTTTTTTGGGTTTTTTTTTTTGCTACAAAAGTAACATGCTTATTGTAAAATTCTGAAACATAAGGGAAGAATATGACTTAGAAAATGAAACTCCACTTCTTCCCTTACCCCTCCCCCCACTGAAATCACTTTTTTTTTTTTTTTTTAAGATGTTTTATTTATTTGACAGAGAGAAACACAGCCAGAGAGGGAACACAAGCAGTGGGAGTGAGAGAGGGAGAAGCAGGCTTCCCACCGAGCAGGGAGCCCGATGTGGGACTGGATCCCGGGCCTCCGGGATCATGACCTGAGCCGAAGGCAGTCGCTTAACCAACTGAGCCACCCAGGCGCCCTGAAATCACTTTCTTTAGCAGTGTAGTATATATTTTCCCAGAATTTTTTTCCATATATACACTAATTGTAAAAGAAAACTCCTCTGGTGTTCATCACATCATACTTTGAATGAAGTTCAGCGTCCTTCCCTAGAGAAGGACTGCAGAACCATGGGTGGTTTAGTCTAAGATACCTCTCAGGCCTATCTTTGGTCATCTCCCTCTTCCTCTGCTTTGACACACCAATCTTCTTGCTGTTCCTTGAACAGCTCTAATATGCTGTTGTCTTTGGGCCTTTGTGCTGATCTTATCTTCTGCTTGGTAAATCCTTTCCTTAGGTAGTCACACAGTTCTCTGTCTTAATTAGATATTTGCTCAAATTTTATTAGTTCTCATTAGTTCCCAATTATAAGTAATAATAAAATTAGTGTATTTTTATTTTTTCTTTCTCTTCCCTGTCTTTCACGGACTTTAGTCTCTAGTACTGTTTTTTTTGTTTGTTTGTTTTGTTTTTTTTTAGTGTTAACTTTGTTCTGATAGATACAACTACATTTCTGTTACTTGATTTTTCACCTAGAAGTAATATCCTTTGACTCATAGCTATTACAGATTAGGTACTTATACTTTCTTTTCAGCCTTTTTCCATTTTCTCCATTTTTTGTTATTTGTATCAGTTTTACATTCTTAGGGCATATAACATTTCCACCTAGTCATTCTGTTCTTCACATTTGTTTCATTTTAGTTGTACTGTTAAAATATATTTAGTGCTCACTACCAATTCTTTTGGATGATTTTCAGGAGAAAAGGGAAAATGCTAAGTTTTGGAGCCCTGTTGATCATGGAATCCCCATAAGCTTTTGATCTGGGCTTGTTAATTCTTCCTAATAGAGAATGCCCATACGTCCAGGCTGAACTTGGAAAAGAGGTACCAAGTTTTAAACCCCGACCCAAAGAAAGAAAAGGTTGAATTTCATTTTTCTTTTTGTACTCTAGAGATATGGCATTATTTTACATTTTTAATTTTACTTATATTTTTTAATACTATCACTTTTAAAAAGGATATGAAAAGACAACTAAGAAGGAAGAAGAAAATAAAACAAGAAATTACATGTTTGTTTTAATTGGACATCAAATTTAGTTCAGCTCTTTTGAAAGTAGGACCCTAAAGGAAGTGAAATAAGTTACAGTACTTATATAAAAAAAACTAGGAAGCTTGTCATTTCTGAGAAGATTTTCTTAAGGATTTTTATTGAAAAAAATCAGTGTCTATATTGGAAATAGGTTATATAAGATGTTCCCAACCACAGTTAATGTAAATCTGTAAATGTATTTATAATAGATAAGGTGTAACTTTTGATTACAGTATTCATGAGGAGGGACTAAAACTAATGATGTCCAAGGATGTGTGTTCTAGTTTGTCTAATATACTGGTTCTCAGCATTTTTTCTGCTTCAGTACACTTGGTTAATGTTCACATTTGAGACATATACCCATCAATAATAGTAGCTCACAGACAACTGCTGTATAGAGGTATAGAGTGTTGTGCAGTGTACTCACTAGAACTCTGTCCTCTCTGCACTGACTGGTGTATTAGATAACACAATTTGGATTAGAACTGCTGCCTTTATATAATCCAGAAATGGGCAATGTTGAAGGGAAGAAGAGAAAACTTAATACCTATTGAATGTCTGTTATGTTCTAGGCTATTAATTAGGTGCTTTACACACATTATTCCATTTAATCAACACAGGGGTCTTATGAAGCCATTATTTATATTTATATTTTTAGATGAGGAAGCTGAAGCACAGAGAATTAAAGTAATTTTGCCAGTCTATAGCCATTAAGTGTTGCACTTAAGAATTCAAAACCATGTCTGTCTTATTCTAAAGCCTATGCCTTTCCTAAACAAGTAGGTAGATGAACATGTCTTTTCACTTAGCAGATGGTTTTTGATAATTTTGATCAATACATAGATGAATTAAGTGTAAGTTCAAATAGTCAAAGAATTCCTGTTCTAGTTAATGAGACAGATGTCTCAGGCATATAGGATAATTAGTCCGGATTGGAGTTAGGAGAGATAATTTCAGGGAAGTGAAACTGATAGAATCCCTGATGCGTCAGGATGTCTTGAAAGGAGACTTGGATAACTAGGGAAGAGTTTTGGTTGACTAGATGGTAGTTTTAATTGTAATTTGTTAAAAAACTAAGCAAAAGTGGTGGTGGGGGGAGTACCATAGGGAAGCCAAAAGTTGGGTAGGAGAAGAAAAGTAATCATGGTTTACTACATGATTTTGCTGGGAATAGTATTCATATACATTAATAATAATATAATATGAAACATTTTTTGAACCAAAAATAAAATAGATGTCTTGAAAGATTAGAGAGGTATGTATTTGTGATGGGTCAGGAAGAGTAAACAGTGGAATTCTCATTTTGTATACTGAAAAGTCTCAGAAGGTAATGCCTAAAACTGAAAAATCAAAAACAATTCAAACATCTTATTTTAAGATGTGAAGGGCTAAAAGAGGTGAAAATAGTGGGGAGTAAGATAGAGAATTGCTTTATCACCACAAATTTTACAGATTTGACTCTAAAAATGTACGTGCAAAGCAATAAAAGGCAAACTGACTTTTTTGAGTTTATTGAAAACATAGGTCTTTTTATTCTTTGTTTTGAAATTCCTAGAAATAAACAGGGTTTCATTATTCCCTTTTATCATGAATTATTTAATCCGTTTTTCACAGACTTAAATCATTTAACTTATACTCTGTGAATGAAAGATGAAGAGTAGGTCAAGATCTCTAAAGGCAAAACATTGAAAAGGTGATTGAAGCATCTGAAAAAGGAAATCTATAAATACATGTTAACTAAATACATATCTAATGTATAGTCAATTAAATATACTCATTCATTAAAATATTTGGTGACACTAGATAGTATTTGAAAAAAGTTAAAAAAGATAAATTTTCATAAATCAGCCTTGATTGAGGAGTGTTATTGGCTTTTGTTGTGATATATAAATTATATTTTTCTGAGTAAATGTGGTAGGAACTTAGAAATTTTTACCTTCTGACTTTTTTCTTTTTATTCTATCAGGATGTAGATATGATGGATCAGAATGGAATGACACCTTTAATGTGGGCAGCTTATAGAACACATAGGTATGTAATCATTATAAAATATTTATTCAGATCATTTTCAGTATATTAAAATGTAAAATAAATGATGAGAAAACGCAGTTAGTATTCTATTTAAAATTCTTATCATGAAATATAATAAATTACCTTTTTTGAATGTTTGAGTCTGCTTACCTTGACCTTGGTAATTGTAGTATTCTTAATTTATTCCTCTTTTAGCACTTTTTAAGAATGAAAGATGTTACCTTATCTTTAAAAATTATTTTTTTCATGTTATTTGTATATTGGCAGTTTTAATGTTATTAATTAAGTTGCCTAAAAACATTTTTGGAGCAATTCAGATTTAAATTTAAAAATTTAATTGTTTAATTATTTAGATATTAATAACTTTACTCCTTAATCAAAATTAGAAAATGTCAGGACCAAGTATGCCCTCTCTTGGTGTTGCACATACTTAGTACTTCATATTAGAATGTTCTCTCAATACCTGATATAAGGCGAGTATAGGTTAGATTAGAAGTGTTCCAAGATGGAATGCAAATGCAACCACGATCAGTTTAGTGTCTGTAATGATTTCTATAATTGAAATTAGGGTTGTTGTTGTTGTTTTTTTTTTTTTTCCTTTTCAGTGTGGATCCAACTAGATTGCTTTTAACATTCAATGTTTCAGTTAACCTTGGTGACAAGTATCACAAAAACACTGCTCTGCATTGGGCAGTACTAGCAGGGAATACCACAGTCATTAGTCTTCTTCTGGAAGCTGGGGCTAATGTTGATGCCCAGAACATCAAGGTAAAAATATCCTGTATTGATTATGCTATGTGAGATGTTATTAAGATCTTAATTCCTCAGTAAAAAATAGGTTTTTCGCAGACTATCAAAAGATGGAAGAAACCTCTTATTTAAGCACAACCCTATGCTTCCATGCAAGAATTTCTTTGGAAAGACTGGTTTATTTACTTTTGTCTTTAAGTATTTAGACCATTTAGTATTGAAGTAATTTTCAGATTTTGATGGCCTTTTGCATTAGTGAATTCTTACTGATTTCTGAAAATTAAATTATATAATGTATATCTTCATAGCTAAAGGGAATAGTTTTCTGGTTTCTTTATGAAGATCAGTATGGAGAATCACAGGTTTGTAGGTAAATGACATTACGCAATTCTCTGACTTGTTATCGTCTTATTTTAAAGGTCAAGACCTTTAAATTTGATAGACACTTTTATGTTTATGGGAAAGCCCCTACATACCTCAGATGTTGGACTAATCCAGGAAGAGTATACAAAATTATCCAAGAACAAAACACAATTCACATTTACACTCTGAACATTTAGAAATTTGTAGGCATTTATGAGTACTTGAAAGAAAATTCTGTTGGTAGTTTTAAATTTTGGTTAACCATTCTCATTTTTAAAGCTTCAGTATCTACCATGTCTTTCAGCAACTTTTTCTGTGAAATGACTTTAAACTTTTAAACATCATCTTTCAGTAATGTGAATTTGTAAATAACTTTGTACCCTTTGACAAATGTTCTTTAATTTTGACTTATAAAGCATAATATTTTCTGAGTCATGTTTCTTAAATTTCTAAGGGATTTCTGCTAATTAAATTTGAAAGGGATTTGAGCCACATAATCTGAAATGGCAATCAAGAAGTAGGTTATCTCCTGCTGGATCAGGGCATTTATTTATGTTCCAATGAATAGTTCTTTCTACTAGTCAGAAGTTGAACTACTAAAATAATATAGCTTAGACTAGCTGTATGGAGCCTAATGTACTTAAAATTTTAACCAATTTTAAAAAATGAGTTTAATTAAATATATTTAGTTAAAGTAAATAACAAATACCTTGTTGGAAACTATAAGAAATTGAGAAAGCCATATATTTTCTTTCTTTTTAAAAGTTGAGTCCTTTGTCTCCACTCAAAGTGATCTGAGTGGGCTAGTATCTACAAGTAAAATATGAAAAGAGGAAAGTCAATATACCATAGAGCTGACACATGACGGGCACTCTAAATATTTGTTGACAAACTGAATGAAGATTTATGTAGTCATGAACTTTACCTCTAAGCTAGTATTCATGACTCTGCTAGTATACCTTTCTGCCACTTATGAAATTATAGAGAGAAAATTTTACTTTTCCAAATGTTTTTAAATAGGAAGTTCAGAAATTAGGCCGATCTCAAGGCCTAAAGCATAAGTAAGAATGAGTTTGACTAAGGCTAACCAATATCCCCATAAGAAAAAACTACCTTATATCTGAATTGCTTTAGAGCATTATTTTCCTTCTCTTTGGTGCTGTACAGCTATTACCAAAATGATCATGCCCCAGGAATATATTTCGAAATATTTAGTATTAATAATAGAAGATAGAACCAGTTTTACTATGGCAAATGTTGAGTCTCCATAGACTCTGCCAAGAGCAACAGCAATATATTGAAATTATAAGAATACTAATTGTGGCATCATGACTATACAGTTCTGAAATTTGAAGCTAGTAGTCTGCTAAACTATTTTAAAAATGTCTTTTCTCTCCATATAGAATTTAGGTAACTTCACTTAGATCATGATCTTTAAGTATTTGAAGTGTGGTTTGTAAATTTAATGTGTTTTCAAATAAATAGTGAACCCTTGCACTTCACATTAACCATTGCATAAACTTCTATTAGATTTAGCAGAAAAAATAGTCTGTAATAAGTTTCAACAGAAAGGTAATGGTAAGAGAGAGATTTGAGATGATTTATATGATTTGAGTCTTATATTTTTAATGTTTTGCAGGTCAGGTACATGAATTATTTGGTACTAAGATAGGATAAGCTCCAATGTAGCTTGCTTTCTTTCTATCTATCTATCTATCTATCTATCTATCTATCTATCTATCTATCTATCTATTTGAGAAAGAGGGAGAGCAGTCATGAGTAGGGAGAGGGACAAAGGGAAAGGGAGAAGCAGACTCCCTGCTGAGCAGGGAGCCTGATGTGGGACTTGATCCCAGGATCCTGAGATCATGACCTGAGCTGAAGGCAGATGCTTAACAGACTGAGCCACCCAGGTGCCTCTCGAATTTAGCTTTCTTTTTTCTTTTCTTTTCTTTTTTTTTTTTTAAGAACTTTCCTCTCTCTCTCTCTCTCTCTCTCTTTTTTTTTTTTTTTAGATTGTATTTATTTATTTGACAGAGAGAGAGAGAGATCATAAGTAGACAGAGAGGTAGGCAGAGAGAGAGGAGGAAGCAGGCTCCCTGCTGGGCAGAAAGCCTGATGCAGGCCTCGATTCCAGAACCCTGAGATCATGACCTGAGCCAAAGCCAGAAGCTTTAACCCATTGAACCACCCAGGCACCCTCGAATGTAGCTTTCTTAATTAATGTGGTTCATGTGAATACCTTACAGAGCTACAGTGTTATTATGCATGTGGAACTTTTTTTTCTGAGAGCACAAGCAAGGGTGTGTGTGGGCGGGGAGTAGAAGGAGATGGAGAGAGAGACTCTCAAATGGACCTCTCACTGAGCCTGGAGCTGTACTCCAGACTCGATCCCATCAGCCTGAGATTATGACCTGAACCAAAATCAAGAGTCAGACACCTAACCAACTGAGCCATCTGGGTGCCCCCCCCCAAAAATTATTTTAAATGTAATTCCCTAGTAGCTTCTGAAGTAACATCATCATCATTGTCATCATCATTATTTTATTTTTTTTAATTGAGGTATAGTTGGCGTACAACATTATGATAGTTTTAGGTATACAGCGTAATGAGTTGAACAGCATAATGAGTCCCCCACAGCAGGTTCAGTCAGCATTGTCACCATTGCATAGCCACAAAATGTCCTTTTTCCTTGTGATGGGAACCCTCAAGATTTCCTTTCTTAGGAACTGTCAGATATACAATGGAGTAATAACTGTAGTCCCCATGCTATACATTATTACATCCCAGGACTGACTTATTTTAAAACTAGAAGTTTGTATGTTTCAACTCCTTTCACTCATTTCACCTACCCCCAACCCCTGCTTGCGCAGTCACTAATCTGTTTTCTGTATTAGTAAGCTCGGTTTTGTTTTGTTTTTGTTTTTGTTTTTTAGATTCCACCTACAAGTGAGATCATATGGCATTTATCTTCCTCTAACTTATTTGGAGTGACATTATTTTTTTTTAATAATGTTTTATTTTATTTTTTTAGTGTTCAAGATTCATTGTTTATGCACCACACACACCCAGTGTTCCATGCAATTTGTGCCCTCCTTCATATCCACCACCAGGCTCACCCATCACCCCCCTTGTTTCTAAAACCCTAAGTTTGTTTCTCAGAGTCGAAGTGTCTCATGCTTCATCTCCCTCTCTGATTTACCCTAGTTCACATTTCCTTTCCTTTTCTTAATGTCCTCCATGTTATTCCTTATTCTCCACAAGTAAGTGAAACCATATAATTGACTTTCTCTGCTTGGCTTATTTCACTCAGCATAATCTACTCCAGTCCCGTCCGTTGATAAAAAAAGTTGGGTATTTATCCTTTCTGATGGAGGCATAGTATTCCATTGTATATATGGACCATATCTTCTTTATCCATTCGTCTATTGAAGGGCTTCTTGGCGCTTTTCATAATTTGGCGATTGTGGCCATTGCTGCTATGAACATTGGGGTACATATGGCCTTCTTTTCACTACATCTGTATCTTTGGGATAAATACCCAGTGATGCAATAGCAGGGTCATAGGGTAGCTCTATTTTTAATTTTTTAAGGAATCTCCACACTAAATCCAGACACCCCTGGATTTTGTTTTAAAATGCACTTTTTGGGGGTACCTGGGTGGCTCCGTTGGTTGGGCGACTGCCTTCGGCGTAGGTCATGATCCTGGAGACATGGGATCCAGCCCCACATCAGGCTCCCTGCTCGGCGGGAGGCCTGCTTCTCCCTCACTCCCCCTGCTTGTGTTCCCTCTCTGGCTGTATTTCTCTCTGTCAAATAAATAAATAAATAAAATCTTAAAAAAAAAAATAAAATGCACTTTTTATGGAAGTTAAAGGATGAAATAAGTATCAGCTGTTTTTTCTAGTGTACTCTGACATTCCTGATATGCTGCCGTCTAGTCACCACCTACTGATGGAAACCATTTATTCATTCATTCATTTAACAAATGTTAGTGCTGGAGAGTCAAGGTGTGTAAAACAGATGAAGTCTGTCTTCTCTCAGAATTTGTATTGTATTAAGGAAATAGTAAGTTAATTAAAACACATGTGTATGCACATAGGCAAATGTGGTACAGTGATGAGGGCTGTGAGTGACTTGTGAATGAATACCTCTGAGGAGATGACATTTGCTTTGAGACTTGGCTGATGAAGAAGGGATCGGTTACACAAAGATAAGTAGGAAAAAACTTTCCATGTAGAGGAGCCTGCAAATGCAAGTCCCAAGACCAGGAGTAAGCTTGCCATGTTAGAGGTGCAGAAAATGACGCCTGGGCTGAGTGCAGTGAGCAAAGGAGTGAAGTCACTCAGAGAGCCAGGTGCCAGATCACGCAAGGCCATGATAAGGAACTTTAATTATGTTCTCAGTCATGAGAAGCAGTTGGAAGGACTTGCGAAGGCTGGCTTTATAATCCTTGTGTTTTAAATATTTTTAAAAAACTACTTTGGTTGCTAATGGAGAGTGCATTGAAGAATTAAGAAAATGGAGAGGATGGGTGAAGATCAGTTTGGCCATTTTAATAAATCAGGCAGGTGATGTTAGTTTAGCCTGTGATTGTAGGAATAGAATGGAGAGAAATTAATGGATTTGGGAATGATAGTTTAGATTAGATATGAGGGCGAAAGACAATATTGATGACTGAATAAATAAATGTGATATATTTTGAGGTTGTTGTGAAGACTGAAGGAAGATTCTCTTGGGGCAAGGGTGATAGAAATTGGTTCTATTTTAGTCATGTAATTTGAGGTGCCGTGCCTTTTAGCTATATGGAATGGCAGTTTAATTAAGTAAACTTGGTGTCGTGCCTTTTAGCTATGTGGAATGGCAGTCTAATTAAGTAAACTTAAATTGCTGTGAATTTCAAAAGTGAAAAAATTCATTAATTAAAAACAACCTAGATTCTTTGTCCGGGAATTTTACAAATAAAGCTGATCTATAACTGTATATTTTTCCATTTTTTGTTTTAAGTGTAAGGAAAGAGAGTCTAGTTGATAATCATGAATTATAACCAAAAAGATGTAGTCTGCAGATCTGGATATGGCTGTAATAGGAGTAAAAGTTGCATTCTTAAAAGAATATGAAAAATTATACTTTGCGTTATAGTTATGCAACCGTTAGTTGATCCTATTTCTTCTGAAGTAGCTATTTGCTAAATAAGATTAAACTTAAGTCTCTTAGAAATCGTAAATGAGTTACTTGAATAAGGAATTCAATTATTTTAATATGTAAATAAATGATTTTTTCCCCAAAATAAGATTACTTTAAAATGTATTTTGATCCTTAGAAGGAATAGGAATGGCCATATACCTTAGATTAGAAATACTTAATCTGGGACCTACCATAGAATTTTGATTAGAGGGTGGGTCTATAAATTGTTACCAAAAAATTACTTGTGTCAGTACTTTTTGGGACAAAGGTCGATGCTTTCATCAAATATGACTGAAAAAGACTTTAAGAACCATGGCCCCAGATAGGAGTTACATAGAATAAATCCAAATTTTGTGAAGTGGTAACAATAGAGGGAGGAAAAGTGACAAGATGCTAAGAATTTTTTTTTAATGATTTATGCAGTAATCCCTTTTTATGGTAGCATCTCATTTGTGAATTTCTTAAAAATAGTAATAATAATAATAACGTTGTATCCCCTTCCACATGTTTTGGTTACACCGATAAGTTTAGATTAATTGAATTTTGGGAGAGCAGTTAATCTCTGGGAGCTGCCCAAGCATTTCTAGTTTTTTTTCTAAAAATTATCAAAAAACATAAGTTTTAGTTTGTGCTGGCTGTAAAATTACTGAGCTTTGTTAATAGATTAAAAGACTCTTATATGGTTTCTTAAAATGAGGTAAGAAACTTTTTTCTAAAAATGGTTTTCTTTACCTCTTAAGTACCTGACCGATATGGTCTCCAAAAAAGAATTTTCCTTAGTTTTAGTAATGAAATTCACTCTCAGGCAAAAAGTTATCTTCCACCCTCCACCTTCCATTATGTTTATCTCACCAAAAGCTTTGAAAAATTTCTTTTATTACCAGTTAAGTAGTCTATAAATACTCCATGATTCTTGTTGTTATTGCTCTTGTTATTATCATTATTTACTATTTTGGCTGACACATGGAGTAATCAAATATAGACTCAATTCAGAACCTGGGCTTTAGTATCATTCTTTAAATTAATTGCTTGTTGATTTTACCAGCTGAATTAAAGAACTATACAAAAGCAGTCACAAGATTAGAGGAGTAGTAGTTGGAAGATTTCTTAAAGCTCCCTCCATCTTTTTATCTAGGCAATCCTTAGGTGTCACATGGCCCTCTAGTGGAAGGGATGCTCAGCTGGACCGAGGCAACAGCAGAATATTCTCTGGGAATTGTTACCCAAGGGATTGCTTTTATTCAGGTAATCTTTATAGTTTGGATTAATTAGCTGGTTCTTACAACTTAGGGGATAGAAGTTTTGAGTAGGTAAGGAGATCTTTTACAGTAAATATCCCTATTTGTGGAAGACTGACTTAGAGTAGCCCATTCCTTATTAAATACTTTTGACCTTTTACTAAGGGATTGGTTGGGCTTTTTGTTGTTATTGTTGTGTTGTTATGATTGTTGCTGTTGGTGGCCATGCTTATTTTGTTGTTTGCTTTTTGTTTTTTAGTGTTTCTTTTAAATAAAGTGTACTTTATACTTGATAATAGTCATCCCTCATAAGTAAGGCACTGCAAGGCTTATTTTTTTTGTTTTTATCTAGTTTCTAGTTTTTCAAAATAAAATCTTGGTATTTTCCTTTTTTATTAACTAATTTTGAATATTCATACACAATTTTTTAGAATTTTGGCACACAAAATTTTTCATTTTGCTTTTCTATTTAAAGAAGTAGATAAATAGTGGAGAATATCAAACAGAATAAAAATGTAGGTATCTAACTAATGAGAAATAAGATTTTAAATTAATAAAGGCAAAAAGAATCATGGATCTAGAGTTGGAGGCGCTTATGTCTTGTTCCTTTAAAACACTTTAGTTCTATTCACTTGTACTCTTTGGCATTCTTCTTGATTAAAGGGAGCTGTAAGTCCATAACTTGAGTTTCACTATTTTTTGTTACTGTTCTCATCTCTTTGGAAATTTCTGGGTAGGTGAATGAATTTAAGATGATCAGAATGCCAGTACAACAGTAGTAGAAATAGAAGTTGACTTTTCTTTTTCTTCCCTGTTGTCTTCAGACCTTTGTCGTTACTGAAATTAAACTGAGAGGTTTCTGGCAATTTGGTATGATTGTAGGATGTTTTGGAGTAATAAGTGTTACTAATAAAATCCTTTAAGAATATGAAATAACTGATAAACTGAATGATAGCTTCTGATCCAGCAGGTAGTAAAATACCTACTTTTTGATGTACTTTCATATAAGTCAAAATGCAATCAAAAATAGAATCTATAGAATAAGATTAGTAAATACATTACTGATTATACCTTCAATGGGAAAGCATAATAATATGTAATGACTTAGATTCTTTTAGTGTTTGACTTTGCCCAGTGTCAAAACAATGTTAATGAACTAATTGTTCAATTTATTTTTATAGGAGTACTTTAAAAGTTAGTGACTAAAATATTTTACTTTTTATTTTTAATGTGAATTTGTTCTGCTTATCAGGGCGAATCAGCACTTGATTTGGCAAAGCAGAGAAAAAACGTGTGGATGATCAACCATTTGCAAGAGGCGAGACAAGCAAAAGGATATGACAATCCATCCTTCCTTAGAAAGCTGAAAGCTGATAAGGTAAATTCACGATTGAAGATTTTCATTATATAATCTTTTAAAGTAAACTTCATAGGTATACTTTCTTAGCATTTTTAACTTTTAATTTTGCCATTGGCCAGTGAAATTTTTAAAATACTATATTACCCAGGACAAAATGAAGTCAGATAGCAAAGCCTGTTTGGGAATTTGATAATTAAGAAGGATGATTATATGTAAAACTGTTTAAATCTCCATAAACTAACATAAATTTTAGTTCATTGATTCAGCTTGCCTTTGTTAAGTAATAGAAATAAGTCCTTGTTTAAGGGCATTTATTAATATAATAAATTATGAAAAATTATAGTACTAATATATATCTTTTTAAACTGCTCACAACTCTAATTGATTCAAGCTTCCCATTCTTTTGTTATATGTTGTAACTTTTTTTAGAGTGAGAGAAACTTATATTCTTCACTTCTCTATGGAAAGCCTATTTTAGATCTTCCATATACCTTCAAGGTTAAACTGTTTGACTGTTGGTTCAGTTGCCTAATTATAATAATATGATTTCAAAAATAAGAATATTTCCCCCAAAGAGAGGTCTATATTCATTAAAAATTTCTTTCCTTTTTAAAAAGGAAAAAATCAGCTGGCAGTTTCTTTATAATACCTAAATAATTGATAAGATCTTTGGCTAATTTGTCAATAATCACAAATCGAATGGCATTAAGCCTTCAGTACCTTTTTATTTAGTTTGTTCTAGTGGTAATACTGTTTATTTAAAGTTAATGATCTTTTTGTTATCAAGACAAAATGATAAGATTTGGACAAAGGAAAATGTAAAAAATGTGTCTCGTTTATAGTCCCGACTTCCTTAGTGATTTAAAACCATTAGTCATTAATTTGACATGAGAAAAGTTAGATTTATAGTGTATAAACTTGCCTTTTGAGATGCCTGGTGGCTCAGTTGGTTAAGCATCTGTCTTTGGCTCAGGTCATGATTCCAGGGTCCTGGGATTGAGCCCTGCATTGGGCTCTCTGCCCAGCAGGGAGACTGCTTTTTCCTCTACCTCTCTGTGACCCCTCCCCTCGCTCCTGCTCTCTTTCTCTCTCTCTTTCTGTCAAATAAATAAAATCTTTTAAAAAAAACCAACAACTTCCCTGTTTTCAAACCCATAGTTGAGAATAATGAGCAGTTCTTGCATGTTAAATCTTTCATTTTACTATTAGATATAATATAGAAAATGATTTATTTTTTAATTTTTTTGTTAATTTTACTCTTTTCTCTAGGATTTAAAGCAGTTTTTCTCAACACAGTGAATAAATCCTGATGTCTCATTATGACTAAGCTTATAACAAAAGTGTCTTTTATTACTTTGGAAAATCCTATAATATTTATATATATAATATTTAATATTTATATATAATATTTATGCATTCATTTTGTTTAGTGTAAATATTCTAAAGGATTTTTGAAAAATACAGATAAAAATGACTTTGTAAATTCTAGATGCTTAATAATATTTAGTTACTTATTATAGCATTATGGATTGTCTGTCACGTTTATGTGTTTGAATATGATTTCTTTTTAAAAAGAGAGCTTCAGGGTCTCCTGGGTGGTACAGTCAGTTGAGCATCCAGCTCTTGGTTTCAGCTTGGGTCATGATCACAGGCTGTGTGGGACTCAGCGCTCAGTATGGAGTCTGCTTGGGATTCTCTCTCCCTGTGTCCCTCCCACTCATTCTCTCTCTCTCTCAAATAAAATAAATCTTTAAAAAAATAAAAGTGAACTTTATTAAAGAGTTTAGCACAGTTTTATTAACATGTATATTATTGTGATCAGTTCAGAAGTTGATGTGTTCCTTATTTTTTTGTTTTGGTGTTTTTTGCATTAGTATTTTTAAATATATTACATTTTTTAAAAAGATTACTAAATAAAAATATTGGTTGGGTGCTTTGTGAAATTGGCTGTTTTCATCCCATTAGAAATATGTAAATCATAAACATGACCTGATTTGCTAATCTGTAAAGTATGTTCTGTATTTAAAACTTAACAAGAACTAGTTACACCTAGGATTCGATAGCA
This sequence comes from Spilogale gracilis, assembly GCA_004023965.1. NCBI lineage: Eukaryota > Metazoa > Chordata > Mammalia > Carnivora > Mephitidae > Spilogale > Spilogale gracilis. The sequence continues at coordinate 86,674 of PITA01005109.1, read as the reverse complement.
TTTTACAAAAAATAAGTTATCCCAATGGAGAAAAATATTTTTGGACAGTGCTAGTAGATAAAATGTGGGGGGACTCTTAATTTTAGAAAACCATTTTAAAAGCTCTTGGATTTTTAAGGTTAGAAGATTTTAGACATGGGGGAGAGGTAGAGGGAGAGAGAAAGTGCCTTTTAAATGCTTTAATAAGTTAGAAGGAAATCTCTAAATTGTATTTTTCAACATTTAAAAACCAACAATCGCTTTTGTTAACAGTGGAAATCTCACATGTTGTCTTCTTTAATATTGTTCATTGATTTTGTGATAGTAAATCTGGGAAGATAGAGTAGCTATACTTTTCCTATTCTTCCACACTAAGCACAACTGAAAAACCTGAACATTATGTACAAAACAAATGTAGGAAAATTCTGGGAGGTGGAAAGAAGAAGGCTAGGGAGCTCAGGACCTGAAAAATGTATTCCCTTTTTTTTGCCTCATATATCCCAAAAACAGAGCTGACAAAGCCAATAACCTAGAATCACAAATGGATACAGACCATACGGGCTTCAACAAAATCTTGTTCTCTGGCCAAAGAACCATCACAAAAGAGTCAGCTTAGCAAGATAGAGACTTTCAGAAAATAATTTTATACCACAGCCAAATGTTGCAGAAAAAACTGTGGCCCCACCTTGAATCAGCACCACCAAAGGCCTAAACTTCCACCCTTACCAGGCTATAATGAAGTGCTCCAACTTCTTTCCTGGGGTGATTATCAGAGAAGGGTTAAGTAGGGATTTAGGACTTTTATTCCCACTGGCTGTTAATGAGATCCCATTCCCTGCTCTTTCAAGGAAGACCACACAGGATACAATAATGAGACACTCCTAACCTTCCCACCCAGGGAGGTATTAGTAGAAGTATAGTGGGGTGCTGGAAGTCCCACCCTTGCCCAGTAGTAATGAGGAATCCCCTCCTCAGTTGTCAGTAAAGTCCAAGCTGAGATTGAACTTCCACCCCACCTGGCAGTAATGAATAGGTGCTTCACTCCCCTCATTCTGCCAAGCTACATCAGAGGGATCCATCTAAAAGAAAAGGTTTAAATAAGAGCCAGTGTTTCATTATACCCCAGATGTCTAGTTTTCAAATAAAAATCACTCATCATACCAGGGACCAAGAAGATATGCCAACAAAATGATGACAGATACTAGAATTATCTGACAAAAGATTTTAAAGCAGCCATTATGTAAAGGCTTCAATGAATAATTATCAACATGCTTGAAAGAAATGAAAAGTAATCTCAGCAATGAAGTAGAAATATAGAAATAGGGCCACCTGGGTGGCTTAGTTGGTCAAGCGACTGCCTTTGGCTCAGGTCATGATCACAGAGTCCTGGGATCAAACCCCGCTTCGGGCTTCCTGCTGAGCAGGAAGCCCACTTCTCCCTCTCTCACTCCCCCTGCTTGTGTTCCCTCTCTAGCTGTGTTTCTCTCTGTCAAATAAATAAGTAAAATCTTTAAAATATATATAGAATATACAGAAGAACCAAATGGAAATTTTAAAACTGAAAATTACAATAAACAAAATTTACAAAACTCAATTAATGGGGTCAACAGCAGAAAGAGGGGACAGAGGAAAGAATCAGTCACCCTGAAGATAGAACAATAAAAATTACACATTCTGAACAACAAAAGAAAATAAATTGAAAAAAAAAATGAACAAAGTCTAAGGGACCTGGTGGTTATGACAGAGTATCATCATTGATATGATTAGGGTCCCAGAAACAGAGGAGAAGGAGGTGGAGCTAAGAAAGTACCCAAAAGACACAGTGGCCCATAAAGTTCCCAAATTTGACAAAAGACCAACCTACAGATTAAGGAGTGGAACATACCCTAAACAGAATAAACTCAAAGAAATCCTGTCTGAACACATCATAGTTAAACTTCTGGAAACCAAAGACCAAACAATAAAATTCTTGAAATCTCCTTACTAGTAGAAGTGAAACAGTTCATTCTTTTTTTTTTTTTTTGACTTTAAATTCTTTTATTTTTTCAGTGTTCCAAGATTCATTGCCCATGCCCCACACCCAGTGCTCCATGCAATAGGTGTTCTCAGTACCCACCACCAGCCTCTCCCATCCCCCCATCCCCTCCCTAGAAGTGAAACAGTTCAAATGACAGTGGATTTCACATCAGAAACCATAGAAGCCAGATGAAACTGGCATTTTCTAAGTGCTCAATGGAAGGAATTGTCAACCCAATATCTAGTAAAAATATTTTTCAAGAATGAAGGAGAAATCAATACATTCTCAGATAAAGGAAAATTAAGAGAATTTTTTGGCAGCAGACCTACCCTAGAAGAATGTCTAAGAGGCATTCTCTAAACAGGAAGGAAATGATAAGAGGAAATATCTTGGAACATAGATCATAGTAAACAAAATTATGGGTAAATACAGTAGACTTCTCATCATATTCCTTCCAAGTTATGCTTGGCAGTTGGAGCAAAATTATAATATTGTTTGATGTATCTCCAAATACAGGTATATATGTGAGGCAGTTGGTAAAATAAACAGGGGAGGGTAGAGGGACATAAAGGCAGGTAAGGTTTCTACACTTCATTTGAACTGGTAAAATGATGACACCAGTGTGGTAAGTTATGTTTTTGTAACACTTAGAATAACCACTAGAAAAGCTATACAGAGGGATAAACTGGAAAACACTATAGATGAATCAAAATAGACTTCTAAAAAGCTTTCCAGTTACCCACAAGAAGAAAGGAAAAAGCAGAGAAACAAAAACATAAGAAAACAACAACAACAAAATTATAGACTTAAACCCTGACATGTCAATAAACACATTAAATTAAAATATTCTAACATACCAAGTAAAAGACAGTTACTGGTTCTATGTATTATAAAGCATGACCCAACTATGTACTGTCTACAAGAAACTCACTTCATTTGTAAGAATATTGGCAAGTTGCTTATATAGACAAGTAACAGAATGGAAATAATATGTGTTACCCTGATACCAGAACCTTCCAAAGACAGTACAAAACAACTATAAACAAATATCCCTCATGAATATACAGTTGACCCTTGAAAATACAGCTTTCAACTGTGCAGGTCCATTTACACAATTATTTTGTTGTTTTTTGTTTGTTGTTGTTGTTTTGGTAAATACAATGTGATGTATTTTTTCTTCCTTACAATTTTCTTTCTTTTTTTCTTTTTAATTTTATTTGTTTATTTGACAAAGAGAAACACAGCTAGAGAGGAAGCACAAGCAGAGGAGTGAGAGAGGGAGAAGCAGGCCTCCCACTGAGCAGGGAGCCTGACGCTGGGCTTGATCCCAGGACTCCAGGATCATGATCTGAGCCGAAGGAAGTCGCTTAACATCTGAGCCACCCAGGCGCCCCTCCTTACAATTTTCTTAACATTTTCTTTTCTCTAGTTTTACTATAAGGCTACAGTGTATAATGCATATAATACAAAATACGTTTAGTCAGCTGTTTATGTTATTGATAAGGCTTCCAGTCAAAATAGTAGGCTATTAGTTAAGTTTTTGGGGAGTCAAAAGTTATATGCAGGTTTTGATTGCATGGGGGGTTGGTACTCCAACCCCTGTGTTATTCAAGAGTCAACTGTATACTTATAAGTCTTTAACAAAATATTAACAAATAGAAATCATCATTACATAAAAGGAATTATGTACCATGACCAAACTGGGCTTATTACAGGAATGCAAGTCTCGTTTAATCCTCAGAATTATTCAGTGAAATCTACCATATTAATAAAGAAGAAAAATCTCATGATTATATCCATACAGAAAAAGCATTTGATAAAGATGAGTGTCCATTTAGTTTTATCAAAACTCTCAGAGGAGACTTTACGGAACTTTATAAAGAGCATTTCTAAAGCCTTTAGCTAGCATCATACTTAATGGTGAAAGACTAAGCAATTTCTCCCTAAGGTCAAGAAGAAGGCAAAGATATCCCTTTTACTATTCCTTTTCAACTTAGTGTTGGAAGTTCTAGAAGTTCTAGTGAAGTAAAGCAAGAAAAGGAAATTAAAGGCATATACTTCAGAAAGCGAAAAAAAAAATTGTCCCTGTTTGTGGTTAACATGATTGTCTCAATCCCAAGGAATCTACAAAATAAACTCCTAGAACTAATAAATGAGTTTAGCAAGACACAGGATACTTTATTTCTATATACTTACAATAAACATATGGACTCCAAAATTACTACAGTATTACTTAGAGTTGCTCAAAAAAATCACAATACTTAGGTGTAAATCTAACCAGACATGTAAAGTTAGTATTGAAACTTTGATAATGTCAATGAAGGAAATCAAAGAGGATCTAAATAAATGGAGAGACGTGCTGTGTTCATGAAATGGTAGACTCACATTAGTAAATATGTCAGCTGTGTCCAAATTGCTATGCAAACTTAATGTAATTAAATAAAAATTCCTGTAAGATTTGTTTGTATTTATAGCCCAGATTAATCTAAAATTTATATGGAAAGGCATAGATCAAAAATAGCTAAAACAGTTTTGAAAAAAAAAATCATTCTGTGCAATTTTAAGATCTACCCTGTACCTACAGTAATCAAGACTGTGGTATTGTTAGAGGAACGAATCCCTAGATCACTGCAGCAGAATAGACAGTGCAGCACTAGAACCACAGAGATATATGCCTACTGACTTACAGAAGTGCAAAAGTAATTCAGTAGAGGGGAAACAGCATTTTCAACAAGTAGTATTAGAACATTTGGACATGCATAAGCAAAAAAAATAATAAACCTCTACTCAAACTTCACACTGTATAAAAAAGTTAACTCAAAATGGTTCACAGACTTAAATGTAAAACTATAAAACTTCTAGAAAAAAACAAAAATCATCAGAATCTAGGGTTGTACCAAGAGATTTGACATAAAACATATGATCCATGAAGGTAAAAATTGATCAGGTAGACTTCATCAAAATGAACTTGTGTCCAATGAAAGACTCTGTTAATTAGGATGAAAAGACAAACTGCGGACTGTATTTTCTGGCCAGATATCCCAGCAAAAGACTAGTTTCCAGAATGTATAAAGAATTTTTCGCAACTCAACAGTGAACAAATCAAAGAACCCAGTTAGAAAAATGGATTAAAGACAGGAGATATTTCATCAAAAAAGATACAAAAATGGGGGATAAGCACATGAAAAGCTGTTCAATATCATTAGTCATTAGGGAAATGCAAATTACTATAAAATTCTTTCAAACATTATATATTTGAAAATTTCCTTAATAAAATTCAAGAAAAAATAGATTTTTCTTATCTATAAAAGCAGCACATCACTGTTACATCTTTTTTTTTTTAAAAAAAAGATTTTTATAGTATCATGAATACAGATGTCAAATAACATTTTGAAGAAAAACTCAAAACTCCAGAAGGCCACACATAGATACTTACCAAGTGAAATGGATTTATGTTCACACAAAAACCTGTATGCAAATGTTTATAATGGATGTATTCACAGTCTTCAAATTTGTAAACAACCCTAATATTTTAGCTGGAGATGAGTAAATAAACTGTGATGCGTCCTATAATAGAATACTAGTCAGCATTAAAAAGAAACAAACTGCTGATACGCACAACATGAGTGAATGTCAAATGCATTGTCTAAGTGAAAGAAGCCAGACTTAAAAGACTACATCAGTATGATTCCATTTATGAGACATTACTGCAAAGCAAAAAATAAAGGGGTAGAAATTAGTGTTTGTTAAGGCTGGGACTGGGAGCACAGGATAGTTCAGGGCTTGATAGAACTGTTCTGTGTCTTGATTTTCATGCTGACATAACAGTGTATGTTAATCAAAACTCAGAACCCCAAAAGGGGGTGAATTTTACTATATGTAAATTGTATCTTTATTTTTAATACTGAAAAAAATGTGGCTATTGCTGAGGGAGAACAAGCATCTTAACTAAAAACTAGGCAAATTGCAAATAATTTTAGAAAATACTTTTCCAGTGACCTATCTGCCTTCTCTCCCACCAATACCCATCTTTTATCATACACTCTGTCCTCCCAGTTATAAATCTTCTCTGTTGTCTTGATATACAATTTATGCATACTAGAGTAAAAAAAAGAAATAGGAAGGGTTATTTTACTACAGCATAAAATTAAACTCTGAAGTTATGTTTAATTATATTTCAAGCTAAAATTAGGCGCCATTCAGAAAATGAATTTCAGTGGCTAAGTTGGGAAAGACATGGCCGTTTGTATGAAAAAAAATTTATTTCACTGAAAGCCAGCAGTATAAAAGGGGCACTAAAAACGTATAGTATCTTAGCATTCAGAAAGGTGAATAAGGAGGAAAGTAATGTTTATACTCCGAGCTTTATTAGATCTGGGAGATCTTACCTTGTTCTGTCACTTAGGATACCTCCAGAAATAAAGAAAATCTTAAAAAAAAAAAAGTGCCTAGGTGGCTGTGCCATTAATAAGCATCTGCCTTCAGCTCAGGTCATGGTCCCAGAGACCTGGGATCGAGCCCCGCGTCAGGCTCCCTGCTAGGCAGGAAGCCTTCTTCTCCCTCTCTCACTCCTCCTGGTCCTATTCCCTCTTCAGTTGTGTTTCTGTCAAATAAATAAATAAAATCTTTAAAAAAAAAAAAAATAGAAAAGGTACCTCCAGAGACTTTGATAGCTGCCTGTCAGTTTGTGAGGGGCTGCTATGTGGAGGTGGTAATAGACTTGACTTTGTGTTGCTCTGAATGTACAACTATGATGGTTGTTATAAGAAAGTAGATATAGATAGGTCTTGTACTCAAAATTAGAGACTTTTTAACAACTAGATCAGTACAAAAATGCAGTGAAGTACCTCCAGAGTATTAAGCACTGTGCTTTGATGTGTATTTAGAAGCACATAATCTTCATTCTATGGACTCTGGGACCCTATAGATTGTTTAATTTTATTTTCTATCTCATTTTAAGGTTTTAGTGTACTGTTTATATGTGTCATTCAGAGTGTCTTCAGGCTAAGCATTCTCTGGTTTCTTTCCTGATGTAGCTGTTAGAACATCGAGTCATTCTGGTTCTTCTCTGTCTAATCATCAGATGGCCCTGTTAATGGCATAGTATCATGATAAACTATTTTCTAGTTTACCCATGTATTGACAGGTGATACTGCTATCTTTTGTATCTGAATCTCTAGACCCACTCCAATAACTTATATTCTTGTTTTCTACAGTTTTACTTAAGTGCTTTTAAATTGTCTATTTAATGCCTGCCTATAGAAGACTGAGACTAGCACCTTGAATAGCAGCTGTGCATAGTAGGCATATTTGAATGAATAAATTTCACTCTGTTGCATGTTTACACAAAGATAACAATGGTTCACATTCAGATTACTTGAAACATGCATACTTTCTGTTTTTTTTCTGTACAGGAATTTCGGCAGAAAGTAATGTTAGGAACTCCATTCCTAGTTATTTGGCTGGTTGGGTTTATAGCAGACCTAAATATTGATTCTTGGCTCATTAAAGGGCTAATGTATGGTGGCGTTTGGGCTACAGTACAATTTCTTTCAAAGTAAGTATGTTGTTTTTAGCTATTTTTAACTATGCATGAAAGGATATAATTTGGACCCTGCTGTGTAAAATTAATGTTTTGTGTGTTTAGAACACCGCCTTTGTGTAACATGTTTCATTTTAATTTAATGTTACCAAGTTTTGGCACACATATCTGAAATCTTAAGTTTTTTAATGTTGAAATTCTTTTTTTTTCTTTTTTCTTTTTTAATTTAAATTCAACTAGCCAACATATAGTACATCATTAGTTTCAGATGTAGATTTCAGTAATTCATCAGTGGCTTGTAACTCCCAGTGCTCACCACAGTCATGTGCCCTCCTTAATGCCCGTCACCCAGTTACCCCATTCCCCTACCTCCCCTCCTGCAACCCCAAGTCAATCAGAGAAAGACTATTATCATATGGTTTCACTCACATGTGGAATATAAGAAACAGCACAGAGGATCATAGGGGAAGGGAGGGAAAACTGAATAGGCAGAAATCAAGAAAGGGACACAAACCATGAGAAACCCTTAACTATAGGAAACAAACTGAAATGTTGAAATTCTACAGATACTTTCATTGACCAAAGTCTAACATATAATTTTTAAGGCTAAAATACAATTTTAAAACATTTCAGTAGAAGTAGACTTGAGTTGTTCAACTCTAACTGTAATAAACATATTGTGTATTTCTAGGTAACTATAATGCTTGAGCTTACCTTTTCATAGGAATTATATTTTCTTTGGTCATAAGCCATATGCAAGAAAGATGTTTGATTTTAGTACTAAGGTAGAGAGTCTGAGCATATGCAGTAAGACTCAGCCTTTCTATTTTCTCCTCCCTCATTTTTTTTTAAAACATTGTGATCGTTCCCTTTCTTCCTATCCTTAGATCTCATTCCTTTAAGTTGCCCATCCAGCAAACCTAGGTAGTTGTCTGTGATCTTTCCATGTAATCTCCATTTCTTTAGTATTTTGTTTTCACCTGAATTTCAAAAAAAAAGGAGTTCTGAAAATAATTCACACCAAGATGAGAATGACTGGTAATACACTAATGTATTAACTGTCAGGAAGAGGTTTAATTCTAGTTTACTGTTTCTAGGAGCTCCAAGGGATCCCATAAATAGGAAGACTTCCTACTTAACCTATGTGGATAGTTGATCCTGGTTATGTTTAATTAAATTCATTAATACATTTTCCACCAGTTCTAAATTCTGTACTTAATGACCTTCAATTCCTTTACATTGGCCAGTTCATTCTATTTGAAAAGCTGTGCTAAAAGCTTAACAGGAGTGTGTAGGTAAGGAAAAATAACGAAACATAAACACTTGAGGATTGCTTTGTACTCATTTGTCAAAATTATAATATATCTTTGGTGAAGAAAATACCAAATAAGAGAGTTATTAAATATTACTAAAGTGAATTATTGATTCAGAAGAATAACAGTAGACTGAAATTCTGAGGTTGAAAAGTACATAGAATAGAGTAAAATTTTATTTCTTGGCAAATTAGGAGCTTCAGAATCTTGCCGACTTATTTAACTGTGCACTCATTTATTATTGATTACCATGAAAAATGGTGTTGGTATTTAAGTATTCTGGATTTCTGGATTTTGATTAAACCCGAGTTTACTATGTGGAATGTGTATAATTTTCATTTAAATTATTATTTTTACAAGAAAATATGAACTCAAATTTTATAAAAACTTGTATTTTGCAGATCCTTTTTTGATCATTCAATGCATAGTGCATTGCCTCTTGGAATATATTTGGCAACCAAATTCTGGATGTATGTAACGTGGTTCTTCTGGTTTTGGAATGATATCCTTTGGTTATAAAGGTCATATCTAAAGCAATTTTTGTTATTTAAATGAATGTTTTATAATAGTTTAACGTTAGGACTGAACTACTCATGATTTGCTGCAGTAAAACAGTATTTCTAGGAAAATAAGTGTGAATGAAAGTAAATATTGTTTCAAAGTGTTTCATATTTTAAAGATCACTTTTGAAAGCTGCTTTTAATGACTGCTTCAGTTATCATAGTAGTAGTTGTTATTTATTGAGTGTATAGAGGGCCTTTTCTTAAATACTTTGTATTCATTGAATACACATAATATATGTTAATATTTTTATTTTTATATTTTATAGATGAGAAAATTTAGGCTTAAATAGATTAAGCTCTTATTCTTGCCCTGGGCTATACAGCTAGTCTCTGGTAAGGCTGGGTTGGAAACACACACTAGTCTGATTCAGCAATACCTATTCGAAACCTTTTTTTTTACTAAACTGTGATTTTTGTGTTTTAGTATCAAACTATTTTCTCTAAATATTTTCTTAATATCACAAATTTTTATTTTGTTGTGGTTAATAGCAGTTAATTTTCTTTTTTTCATCATGAAAAGCACACAGTATTGTATCTTCAAATATTTGCTGATTATTTCAATGGTAGTATGCTTTAAAAAGGTAATAATTTGAAATTGTAAATGTGTGTGCATGTGTGTGTATCAAAGAAATAAGACCAATGTCAACTTTTGACTTTTTATGTAGAAAAAGCTCAATCAGTATGAGTCTGTTTTATTAACGGGACATGTTTCACAAATGTATATTAATAAATCATTTTTCAAAACATTACCATAAAAATATAAGGTAGGTTTTAAATGGAATACGTTTTTTGTTGACTTATGACTGTTCTGAATAATTTTAATTAATACCTAGTTTCACTTCACAGTCTTGCATGTTATACCATTGTGTTCTTTTTATTGTTTTGTTTTAAACAAAAAGTATTGAAAAACAGAAATGCTTATTTTGAGACTGAGGCACAGAATTATGGCTACACTTGTCATTCTTACAATTTTACAGCATTATATGATGACTTTCAGAAAGTATAGTGCTTAAAAAATATTTCCTTAGCATAAGTATCTTTTGAGATACCTCCATGTGGCAGTTTTTACCAGCTAATTCTGCCTTGTACTAAACTTTGACATAAAAATTGTTCTTCAAGGATTTATTAAACAGTAGAATTGTCTCCTTGGAACATTTAGTCTAGGTGAAACAGATCTGCTTATTTTTATCAACCTCATCTATTTTAAATTTATAAAAAACACTGATCTCTGAAATGACATTAGTATTCCAGACATCTTTTCTCATTTTGTTTCCTAAATTGGACAGTAAATTTTATATCATAGAAAAAAGTCAGATTCACATTTCAAAATAATTTTAGACTGCTACTGTTCTCTTAATCTGCTGTGCATATAAGTGGAGAGAGAAGAAGGAAAATTAGTAAATTACGAACAATGAAAACTTTATGCCAGAGAATTTTATGTAGTCTGACTTGAGTTTTTTCCTTTTTTTCCCCCCTTATTTAGAGATAGAATAAAATATCTATGCAAGTTGCCAAAACTAAGGAGTTGAGAATGTAAGAGGTAGATTTTGAAAGGAAGATCAGCACAATCAAGTGATTTTTAACTTGCCCTACTTGAATAATTCTGCCTTGAGAATAGGTTGGCATATAGTTCACTTTTTAGGTATACTGAACAAATTGCATATATTTAATTTTTAAAATAAAAATTGTAGTATGAGAGTACCAAGTTTTTATACTTGTCTGTAAAGGAGGGATGATCATAGTACTGTCTCACAGAATTCTTGAGATGAATGTAATAAAATTTAGGACATACCTGACATGTAACAAATGTTAAATAAGTGTGTGTTAATATCTTATGTGTGACTGGATCATTGTGTCCACATAGGCTTTCAGTGTGCATTTATGATTTCTTTTATTGTTATAATAATAACAATTATTATAATAATTTCTTTTTATGTTATAAAAGAACCAGATTTCTATGCCTTATGTGTTTTAGAACTGTATTTTTTTTTTTCTGTTTTTTAGTATTAAACTTTGAGGGCAGAGATAAGAGCTCAGGAAACCTATATAGGAAGGGAACAGAAAGAGCCCAGAATAATTTATAAAAGGATGTTAGACAGGAAGGAGTCACAAGGTTCATGATACAAGATAATGATTAAGGTAATGGAGTTAAAAATGGCAGCTCTTGTCAGAGACTGTCTGTCTTGTTGACCACAGCCTCTTTGCTGTTGGTTGATTCTACCACTTTCCTCATGCAAATCATGACTATTAAAACCGATTAGACCAGTTGTGAAAAACAGAGTTACAGTCAGTTTTCATTATATGCGGTAACTATGTTCTCTAAAGTTGCTGCAAACACTGAATCCGCAAATTCTAAACCTGTTTGCTCCTAGAGGAAAAAGAAATGCAAGCCTCTGGTCACAGCGTTTTTGTCGGCCACTCAGTACATAACCTTGGATTAACATGTGTTTCTGTATAAATATCAAATTTAATATTTATCATTGATTGATCGACATTGAACTCACAGCCAGCTGCATTACAGAGAAAAAACACACCTGTTTTCTCTGTAAGACATATCACAATCCTCTTGTGTTTAGGAATGGTAGGTAACACTTCAGCACTACACTTGGAGGCCATTTTAAATAACAAAATTGCCAACAAAAGGCACTAATAGGGAAAAAGTGTGGCACAGAAACCACCATGAAAAAGATAACTTGTTTACAGGATGAGAGCTGGAACATATAGGCAGACTATTGCTTCGTTCACAGCTGGCATTGTGTACATTAGGTGACTCATTTTTTACTACTTTGCATGTATCCATGCATAAAAGCACCATGAGTATTGATTTTGGGGTTATAAATAAATTTTAGTGAGTAGACATGAGGATCAACTGTACAAACTTCAGTTTCTCATAATAGGCTATCCAACTTAAGTGTTTTATGGTGTAATGAGTTTTATATTGATGTAAATTATTTTTCCTAACAAGTAAGTTCTTACTCTTTTCTGCTGCTCATTAAATAATTGTCATCTCACATATACCTTACATTTTTTCAGTGCTTTTCGGTTTATAATTCTTTCAGATCTATTATTTGACTTGTTTACTCAGAGCAATTCTTAAGAGACTAGAAAAACAAACCACCTAAATCCTAGTCCTGTTTTCTAACTAATGGAACATCAAGGTTCAGAGAAGTTGTATGTCTTACCCAAAGTCAAATAGATAGGTTAAATTTTCAAGAGTCTTGCCCAGCTTTTTGACTGACAACAATGTATCTTCAGTTGTCTTTTATTTTATACTATGAACATAATTTTAAGTTTTTAAACCTTCCTGAAAAGCAACATGTAGTAGAAAGAGCTTTAAAAATACACTTACTCAAATTTATGAAGGAAAACTAATTCAGGCATATTTCTAATAGGTGATACTAAAGGTAAATTTGAAGGTTAAAGTGATTTAGAATGTTTGTCAGTAATTAAATAAAAACTAATAATATCATTATATTTTGCTAATGCTGGGTTGCTACTTCATATGTCAGTTCTTAGATATTTTTTAAATTGAGAGATTTGGAAAAAATGAAAAATATATGTATAGGCATTGAGTAAAATAAAATTTTCAGCCTTTTGAAATAGGCTTTATCTGAAATGCTAAATTAAAAAAAAATGTGACGGATGCAGTTTATTTGGCCTTAAGTTTAGTCAGCAAAAGGCTAACCTTATACAAAAGACCAAGAATGGCAATGATCTGAAATCTAGGGTTGCAGTGACAAATCAAGGTTGCAAATATGAATCATATCAGTGTTCTGCAAAGTAGAATTGTGCAACTTTGCACTAAGAAATACTGCAAAGTAGCCCAGGCCTATGTATCTCAAAACTTTAAAGTAATGGGTTGTCAAAGAGTATGTACATATGATATCATCATTAAAATTAAGATTTGATTTAGAAGTGTAAGTTGTGTTGGGCAACTTTTCTTATAGTTTTAAGGATTTTTGCTAAGTTTCTTTTTTTTCAAGATTTTATTTATTTATTTGACAGAGATCACAAGTAGGCAGAGAGGCAGGCAGAGAGAGAGGAGGAAGCAGACTCCATGCTGAGCAGAGAGCCTGTTGTGGGCCTCCATCCCAGGACCCTGAGATCACGACCTGAGTGGAAGGCAGAGGCTTAACCCACTGACCCACCCAGGTGCCCTCCCTCCCTTCCTCCCTCCCTAAGATTGTATTTACTTATTTGACAGAGAAACACAGGGAGAGAGGGAACACGAGCAGGGAGAGTGAAAGACAGAGAAGTATGCCTCCTTCCCGCCAGGGATCCCAATGTGGGGTTCGATCCCAGGGCCCTGGGATCATGACCCTAGTCAGAGGCAGATGCTTAATGACTGAGCCACCCAGGCACCCCGTTAAGTTCTGTGTGGAGAAGGACTCTTTAGGAGATTATCTTTGGGAGAAAGAATAATATACAACTGTAAAGAGATTATTACTTAAAATGCCCCAGATTTCTCAAAGTAGCAGATTTAAGATTTTTAAAGATTTGAGCTTTTCAATTAATGTAAAATAAAGTTAAAAAATACACTTAATCATTCATAAGTAAATCATCAGAGATAAGATCTAAAATTTATTTACAAGGCTGTTTGCCATAGTATTATTTATAATAGGGGAAAAAATGGAAACAATGCAAGTATCCATCCTGAATGGTTAATAGTTGTTATCAATTAGCTATGTGTAGTGTGTGATAAAATAGCCATTACAGTGCTTTTCTAAGACTTGATGTGGACTTATACTTAGGTGTAGTAAGTGAAAAAGTATTGATGATAGGCTATTAGAAATTTTATGTCTAAAAATAAATTAGTTTTTAGTCAGGTTTTAAGTTAAATTAAGCTTAAGCTGAAGATGGATATAAGGAACTTTTGAAAGCTGGGATGATTACATATAAAAATGAAGACATTGCTAAATTAACATTTTCACCATCTCTTAGATATTTTCCTCTTAAGCATTTTTTCCTGCATTTTACTGTTAGGACTTCTTCAGGTTTTTTTGTGTATCTTTTCTAATTTTATAATATTCTCTAAGCTTGTATCAGTATCCAGTCACTACTTTCTGTGAATTCTGACAGTATTGCTGTAAGTATTCTTGTATATCATTTGTGTGAGTGTGTATGTGTGTTTCTGAAGTCTATTAAAGATAATATCTAATTTATTTCTTAATTCATGTGTATTTGACTACTGTGTATAATGAATGATGTGAGGGGGAGAGTGTCTGTCTTCATTTTTGCTTATTATGGAACTCATTGCTCCCATATACCCTTTCCTCACTCAGTTGCAATGTCAACCTTGATATTTATCAGTTTTCCTGTACTCTATTCAGTTTATTGATCTCTTTGTGTTAGTATTATTATTACTATAGCTTTCTTTCTTCCTCCCTCCCTCCTTCCCTTCCTTCCTTTCTTCCTTCTTTCTTTCCTAACTTCTTAATTTCCTAACGTCCTTCCTACCAGTATAGATAACATACAATGTTATATCAGTTTTTAGGTGTATAATATGATTCAATAATTCTGTATATTATACAGTGCTCCTCATAAGTGTACTCTGGGTCCTCTTCTCCTATTTAACCTATCCCCCCCCCCCCCATCTTCCCACTAAAGCTTTAGTCTTAAATCATGATATCTGGTAGGCCAAGTTCTCCAGCTTTTTTGTTTCTCAGGACTATTTCAGCTTTTTTGGCACTTTGTTCACCTGTTTAGATTTTTAAGAATCAGCTTTTTAAGTTCTGTGAGCTTAAAGATCTTTGCCAATACAAAGTAACATAGACTGGTTAGCTTAAACAAAGAAATTGGTTTTCTCACAGTTCTGTGTAAGGATGCCAGCATGTTCAGGTGAGAGATTTTTTCCTGGCCTACAAACAGCCACCTCCTCCCTGTGTCTCACATAGCACGGGGAGTCTGATTTCTTTGTTCCTCTTAAATGTATACAGTCATAGTCCTTTTGGATTAGGGTTCTACCTTTATGACCCTATGACATTTAAACTTAATCACCTACTAGAGACCCTGTTTCTAGAAATAGTCACATTAGAGTTTAGAGCTTCATATGAATTTGGGTGGGAGGTTTAGGGGGTGGGACTAGATTCAATCCACAGCAGAGGGCTGGGTGGGACTGATGAGAATTCTGACTTGATCTTCTCATCTGCATTTTCCATGCTATTTATACAATTGGAGGTGGGATTAAGAACTACCCCGGGCAGCTTGCCTTACCCGAGTCATCTTTTCTTGATCTCCAGTTGAACCGTAGTATGGCTTGTCTCCTTTCTGAACTTGTTGCAGGTATTTTGCAGACAGTTGATTGATTTGGTTTACTGTTTTTGTTTTATTTTGTTGGGTATTATGGTGTGTTAGAACTGCAGTTCACAGCAGCAGGCATCAGAAAAACATCTAAGTAGATTAAAGAGTTAAATGTAAAAAAAAAGATTCCACAAACATTTAAATGATAACATTGATGACATATACTTCTTCTTTATCTAATTGGAGGACTATTTAAACATAAAAATAAGTACAAATTAAGACAATAAGGTTTGTTTTGCTTCTAAAATTGATGTAATAATAGATAAATCAGCTTTTATTTTTTGCTCAGAGCTGATGGAAATGTAGTAATCAAGCAATATGTGATGTTAGTAGGATTTTAAATTGGTGTATCTTTCTGGAAATAATCTGACAGTATAAAAATATATATCAAGCCTTAAGTATGTTCATATCCAAAGATGCTCTTCCCATAATACCTAAGGACCGAATATGTTCTGCTGAGTACATTGGAGAGGCTGAATAGCACAGATAAAAAGAGCCTGGATTTTAATACCTGCCCCACCTTTAATTTACTCTGCAACTTTGGACTATTTAGTTAACTTCTGTCTCAGGTTTGTCATCTCTAAGATGGGGATAGAGTTTTCGTGCGGATTAAATGGCATACAGTTGATAAGTGTTACATGTTTTACAATGTTCATAAAAACACTGTAATCTTAATTATTAAAAATGCAGACTACCAAGAATAAAACGAATTGTCCCTAGGTTGTGCAGGTATTGATTTCTGATTTTATAGGGAAAAAAGGGGTTGTTTTAAACCTTTACAAAAACAACCAGGCCATTTGTGGAGAGTTTGCAAATTTTTGTTTGCAAGTTTAAAAATTAAATGGTGTGACCTATTACTAAAGCTAAGTTCAAACTACCGTTTAAAATCTAATCTCTTTACCTTTAAAGATCAAGCTCTTAGAAATTCTTTAAGTTCATCTGATATTTAATTCTTGAATATCCTATCCCTTTTAAATCTGTTGTCTTCCCTTGCAGATTTAATCCAGGCTTTAAGAACCTGCACTATTTACATGTTAGCGTCTTTTGAAACTTGCAGTGTGTAAAGGTCCTGCTCTGAAAAATACCAGGGTTCAGTATTCTTTGCATGTACATTTACCCAGCTTTATTCTCAAGAGATTTTTAACTGTTGATACTTGTACCTGTGTAAAATCTTGAAAATAGTATTTAAGTATTTCAGATATTTTGTGCCTCAGCAGCATTACTTTTCTTAGTGTTAAGTAATTTTTGATTCCTCATTTATATTTATAAAGCCTAGTACATTTCTTATATTTTCATAAGGTGGAAAAATGTAAACATAGAAACCTTCTGTTTAAAGCAAGTTTATGAATACTTTTCTAAAATTAGGGTCAATATAAATGTGTTTTATGTTTAAAATTTAAAAGAGAATTTAAAAGAAGTCTTTTAAATACCTGGGTGTGATATCTTAAATGGTAGATACATAAAGACTTTAATGCATATAAAGTAATATGTTAATAACTTTGAACATGAGAAGCCCATTTTTGATGAGAAGAAATAATGATCATTTAAAAATAATGTATTCACTGAATTTTTAGTGCATTACTTCTTAGAAGTGTCAGAAAGCTTATCCCACATGATTTGTAAAAAAATCACATTTTTACTTTTATATTCAGTTATGAGTATGATTTAGAAATATTTATTTTGATGTAATAATAGATAAATCAGCTTGTATTTTTTCTTGGTAGGTGTTCTCTTTGTGTGTGTGTGTGGTAAAATTTTACAGATTATAAGTTTACCTATAATAGTAATTCATTTATCATTGCTTCTTTAGATTCCTTAACTTTAGGCACATCTCAACTTTTTATTTATCCATCTTCCATTCCTTGCCAATAGTGTTGCACTTTTCTACAATTTTGGAAAATCTTGGAAATCAGATCCAGGGATTATTAAAGCTACAGAAGAACAAAAGAAAAAGGTAGCAAGATAGAATCTAACTAGTCACATGTCTTTAACTGCCATATCAGGATTTATATCAGATGAGTACAAAGAAAGAAACTTACCTTTTAGAACATAAAGAAGTTTCAAACCAAATTGAGATTCTGCATAGTTGTTGCTCACCCTTGGTACTCCTGACTGTCTATATTTACACTTTCATGACATTTTTAAATTTCATGTTTCTCTCCTCTATAAGAATTGTGATTGCTTTGAGGCATGAGTACAGCATTTTAAACATCTCTGAAAACCTTCAGCAAATAATATGAATTCAGTAAATGTTTATTAAATGACCGTGTAACTGGAAGGGCAGTGAACTGGTTGATATTTCAGATACTATGTTTCAATAACATATATATTTATGTGTGTGTTCAATAACGTGTGTGTGTGTGTGTATGTATGTGTAAAATCCAGGGCACCCCTCATCAAAAGCCCAGGGACTTCAGGAGACCAAATTAATAATCCAAAGATGTTGTATAAGTAGAGAATTAGATTAGACTAGAGGCAGTTAAACTATGTTAAGAGCTATTTTATCCAGTCTCCAAAAAGAAAACAAATCCTGATAAATTATTTCCACAGTAGACTAAAACAGTAGCAAGTTCTTAGGGTCTAATCTCCCTTTTCTAGCTGGTATGGAGAGTGCTACCCTTATGTTTACAGTATTCTTCTGACATTACTGCTAATTGGTTCACTAAGGTTTTCTTAGTCATACATAATCCAGTTCTGAAGATTCAGTTCTTTACTGAACTTAAGTTTATTTTCATGTCTTCATCATCAAAACCTAAACAGAACAGTTTTTAGGGTAGATAACTTAGTATTCTCAGAGGAGTATTCCCCTAAGTTTAGAGTTGCATTTTCATATACCCAAGAAGTAAAATTTCTATTCATATTACCATGAAATAACAGAAGTAAATAAATAAAAGATTTTATTTTGAGCAGAAAACATTGGTTAATTAAAAATGAACATTATGAAAAAAATGAACATCATGTTTATTGATTCGTATTGATGGCACTATAGTTGATAAACATTGTTCAGTTTTGAATAAAATATATATTTTTTTAATTCACAGACAATAGTTGAACTCGCAGAGACAGGAAGTCTGGACCTCAGTATATTCTGCAGTACCTGTTTGGTAGTATTTTTTTCTTCATTCTTCCCTCTGTCCTCTTCCCATAGCAGTGGCAAAGCATAGAAGGGGTGGGGAACAAGGAGAACAATTTCTTCTGCTGAGCACATTTCATGCCCTCCACCCCCCCCCCATGACATTCCTTTTAGACCATATTGTAAGGAGAAAGATGTTAAAAAGATGTCTCCTCCCAATGTGCTTGTTCCCTCTGATGGTAGACCTTGAGTATACTTCTCATTTGAGGTTTCATTCATTTGTATTCATCCTTAATCTCTTTTTCTTTCTTAATGTAACTCAGCAAAGAAAAAATTAAATAATAAAATATTTAAAAAATCAAAGGTCTATTTATTATGTTTCCCTAATACCATTTTCCTAGATATTTTAAGAATAAATGTATTCTTATATTTAGAAGTCACAGTGGGAAAATCTGTTAGATAACTTAAGGTAGCATGGCCTCTAAAGTGTTTCGGTTTCAGTAGTTACCTCTTTGTCTTAGAGGATATATGGAACTTTGAGCACTATTTTGTCATTGATATTAAAAGTTGTCATCTTCAACCAGATCATAAAGATATAAATAAAATTAAATAGCATTTATTATGGGATCAGGTATAGTAAAAATCGTTTGTGTTATTATAGATCTCAAATTTCTATAAACTAATACTGTTTTGTGTTTTATCTATTTTCTGCATTCACTATTTTCAAGCATTCTTTTAAAAGGCTTTTGTTTCTGTGCTTTACAGTGGTTAATTTACAGGATTGGCGTTAGTGTTCAGAACATTTTTATATTCTGGACAGAATATTTACATTCGTGTTCTCTAGACATACGGTTCTCTTCCACAAAACCAAGTATGCATTGCTTATATGTTTGCCATGTGGCAAACAAACTAATTTTTATGATTAGTTTTTTTTTCCTAAGATTTTATTTATTTATTTGACAGATACCACAAGTAAGCAGAGAGGCAGGCAGAGAGAGGAGGAAGCAGGCTCCCTGCCGAGCAGAGAGCCTGATGCAGGCCTCGATCCCAGGATCCTGAGATCAGTCATGACCTGAGCCGAAGGCAGAGGCTTTAACTCACTGAGCCACCCAGGCGCCCCTTAAGATTAGTTTTTGAGAAAAATATCTAGATTGCCACAGTGGTTAAACTGTGTTTTCCTACATGGAAATGTTAAGTTATACACTGTCACTGAACTAATATCTTAACATGTAAATAACAAGAGATTTGACTTAGTTTGGAATTATGGAATGAGTCTTTGAAATGGAGCTCTGACTCTACAGATTGTTTTAGCTATTCCACCTAACATTCCTTGACCAGACAGTTACAATTTTGAATATTCAAAATGTATACTGCTTTACTTTTGGTAGCAACTTTAAGGTGCTAACTGGATTCTTTTGTATTTTCAAGCATTCTTTTTTTTTTTTTAATTTTCAAGCATTCTTTTAAAAGGCTTTTGTTTCTGTGCTTTACAGTGGTTAATTCACAGGATTGGCGTTAGTGTTCAGAACATTTTTATATTCTGGACAGAATATTTATATTCGTGTTCTCTAGACATATGGTTCTCTTCCACAAAACCAAGTATGCTTTGCTGATATGTTTGCCATGTGGCAAACAAACTCTTCATAAAGTCACTCAGTATGGTTTCATTGTTACATAAGTATCCGATGGCAAGAACAAGATTGTTTTTATCATTCTAGCATAAATGTTTTATTATATTATTATAAGCCATGTACTTCTGGGTAGATGATTTGATGTTGTAAAGAAAAGAGCATATCCTATTATAAAATAGTTTAAATTGGCAGAGGTATTTGTCATTATATGGGTATCCTTCCCTTTGATAAATAGACAGGTCCCTAAGAAGCCACATTTAAATCAGAATTTCCTAAAAATGAATTGCTCTATAAGTGAACCAAGGGAGCCTATCATGTCCAGGAAACTCGTGACAGTCTTTGTTTAGAATTCATTGACAAATAGTGCCCAAAGGGGAAGTGTAGCTGAGGGTTGGAAGTGGGGTGAAATTTGTATAATACATCCTTCTTTCTCCTAAAGAGATGTAGTTTCATATCTGTGGTGAAGAATAAGTGACCCTTTTCTTTCGAGTCCACAGACCATTTTAGTACATGTAAGGACTGATTGTCAACTTGTGCTTTTTCTTAGTGCCTCAGAATGATACATAACCTTATACAGACTGGTGGAGAAGTGGCAGTGCTTTTATTGAAACACTAATGAAGAATACACATTTTGTTTCTGACGTGGGTTAATAACTAGCTCTTGTCATGTATCCAGCATTAGGACTAGCAGCCCTTCAAAGATAACTAATGAGTTCTTTATCCACTTGGCTGATTCAGAGTATTATAGAGTGAAACATTTCACAACACCTAAAACAAGCATCATAAACATGAACTCTTGATTACCTGTTAGGAGCTGAATAATGAATGTATTTTATGTTTTTGAAGTAATAGGGACGACCTAAACTTGCTAAGCGTGATGTACTTTCTTAGATGGGTCATGAAGTTCAGCAGAGGAGATGTTGTACCTTAATCTGAGATCTCAGGAGCCACTGAAAGAGAAAGATGTGTGTACGCTTACTGGTTTTTGTTAGATTTATTAACTTTGGGAAGACATGTTATTAATGATTTTGAATTTTAAAAGCTTCTTTTATTCATTTCTAATTTGGCCTTCCTTTTAATAAGGAGTAGTTTCATTTTGTTAAAACAAGACCCAGTAGCCTGACCGTTAATTATAATAGTTTTTCATTTAGAAGCCTAGAGAGTGATGTTTTTAAAAATATTCAGAAACTTGGGGGATGTGAATTAAATATAGTATCATTCATCACAATAGCAAATTGGTCTCAGATTCTTTATTATTTTTGTAAAGTGATATTTCTACCCTATTCTTGGGAGTAGCTTTATTCTTTTTATCTATGTTGTTGCAGTTGAAATCTCATTAAACAATACAGTAGTGGTTTTTGTTTTATGCCTTTGGAAATACAGTTTTGTTCCCTTTATAATTGTATTTTAAGAAAATAAATGTTCAGCTTTCCCTTCTTCAGTGTCATGCCTTTCGTAATCTTTTAAAATGCTTATTAACAGATACGGAAACCAGTGAGGTCCAAACATTGTGGTGTGTGCAACCGCTGCATAGCAAAATTTGATCATCATTGCCCATGGGTGGGTAACTGTGTAGGTAAGTTTTATTAATAATTCCTGAGTGCATTATTCATTTAAGTTTTTCTAGGTAACTAATGAAGTACAGCATTAAAGTAGATGGTAGAAACTTCATTCCTACACTCTACCCCTTCTTCCTCTTACCCCCCCATTTAATCTTCTGATTGACAGACAGCAACTCAGTCATCTTGTCTAGAAAAGATTGATATTTCTCTATCAGTTCTTTCTGATGCCTATTTTTTATTTACTGGATAAGTGAAATTGATAAGGATGCAGACAGTATTGCTTTTAGTTAAACTGGAAAAGATAAGACAGTAAAAAATATTTGGAAGGATGTTGTATACGGAAGCAGAGAGGAATGACATAAAAATTCTATATACCTTAGTGTTTAAGAATGGTATGGTCTGAGGAGGTGAACTAAGCGGTCTGAGAGATGGTCCTGGGTTTTTATGAGGTGACAACAGGGAAACATTGCAAAGATTGTATGACTGTTGGGGAGAAGCCTTTTAAAAAATTGGATTATAGAATTGATAAAAATAAGATAAAATAGTTTATTTTAAACCTCACAAAGCAAACAGTAAGTTAAAACTCAAGATTGTGATTCATTTGATTCATTGGGACTCGACTTCAGAATCAATGTCATTGCAGTCATCACATCTTTGTAGTTGTAAACATTCTTATTTTAAGACTTCTTTTTAAAAAAAAATTATATTTGAGAGAGAGCAAGAGTGAGAGAGTGAATGAGTAGAGGGGAGAGGGAGGGAGAAGCAGACACCCTACTGAGCAGGGAGACATATATGGGAGACTCGATTTCAGGCAAGGCTCATGACCTGAGCTGAAGCCAGACGTTTAGCTGACTGAGCCACCCAGGCGCCTTTATTTTAAGACTTTTATTAAAGCATTTATTTTCCTGGAGAACATTTTCTAAAATAAATGATGTATGTAATCATTACCCAGATCATATCATACATGGCATTCCTTTACCCCCATCCCCAAAAGGTGCATTTTCAGTTGTTGTTTCTTAGCTGAAAAAATTGCTTCTGTATTGTTCTTTAGGTGCAGGCAACCATAGATACTTTATGGGCTACCTATTCTTCTTGCTTTTTATGATCTGCTGGATGATTTATGGTTGTATTTCTTGTGAGTACAGTTAGCTTTTTACTTTCTTAAAACAAATGTTTGTATTGTTTTGCTTGCCATATTAACAAAATATGATAATGACGAGTCTTTTAACTAAAAATTATGGTGTGGGGCACCTTACTGCAATGAAGCATAAAGAAAAGAACAGATGTAGAACTATAAATGTATTCAACATACAATATAAGCAGCAGAATTATCAGCTAAGTTTTAATATATGTGTCCTTTGACAAACATGTTGGTTTAATAGGCTTTGAAATGCTTCTAGGTAAAAGACACCAGCAGTTTTCACATCATGTGCTTGCTTTACTCTAGTAGCTAATTAAAATAATATTTTATTTAATTATTTGACAGAGACAGCAAGAGAGGTAGCACAAGAAGGGGAGCAGCAGGGAGAGGAAGAAGCAGGCTTCCCGCTGAGCAGGGAGCCTGATGCAGGGCTGGATCCCAGGACCCCGGGGGCTCAGGACCTGAGCCAAAGGCAGATGCTTAATGACTGAGCCACCCAGGCGCACCTAGAAGATACTTTTTTAGGAATAAGTTGTCATTCACCTGATTATATGGGTATAGAGGCAGTGATGGGTTTTTTATTGCATTGAGAATGTGATTTGAGAAGAGTTTAAATGAAGATATTAGTTACTATGCTTCAGGCTTGGTGTACTTAGCATATAAATATGTATGAGATCCTGGCTTAAAAATAAATTGTGGAAGGATGATTTCCTAGTTCTCCTATTTTCATACATATTAAGAATATCATCCGTTACTGCCCCAATTTTTGAAAAAGGCTACTTCCTCACATACACATTAATAGAAAGGTTTAGTCAAAGATCATAACTTAGTTTCTGGCCCAACAGACCTGAGGGAGAACATGGTCCTGCTAACAATAGTAGTTGTTTATGGCAGCAGCTCTAAAAGAAGAGAACTTTGGTTTGGAAAAAGCTCTCTCTCATCAAGGTGATCTTGTTGTGCTATATGCCCCCTCCCTAAAAATTTTCACTTTTTTTTCCTTATTTTTATTTTTTTAATAATTTATTTTTTCAGTGTGTTCTAAGATTCATTGTTTATGCCCCGTGTCCAGTGCTCCCTGCAGTTTGTGCCCTCAATACCCACCACCAGGCTCACCCATATCCCCACCCCCCTCCCTTCCAAAACCCTCAGTTTGTTTCTCAGAGTCCAAAGTCTCTCATGCTTTACCCCAACTCACATTTCCTTTCCTTCTCCCACTGTCCTCCATGCTACTCCTTATGCTCACCAAGTTAAGTGAAACCATATGATACTTGGCTTTCTCTGCTTGGCTTATTTCACTTACATACATATCATCTTACCTTTGTATAAAGGTAATGTTAACTATTGTATGTATGCAATACCAGTCAAATAAAAACTGTATTGTTCAAGTACAATACACAGATAACCTGTTTTTTAAATATTTTTCCTGTTTAGACTGGCTGGTGCTTTTTCCATTTCTGTCTTTGCTGTGCTTTTTCACTAATTACATACTAATTATAGACTAACTTTTCATTAATTATGGGGTTATTTAGGAGTATAAAGAATTTGCATTCAAAGTCATTGGCTAAATGTAGACTTTTGGATCATGGTTTCTAAGGGTGCCAACTGCAGATGCCTTCGTGGAGTGGTTGGATGATTACTGAGTAAACGTGAACCTTCTGTTCTCATTTTAGACTGGGGACTCCACTGTGAGACCACTTACACCAAGGATGGATTTTGGACATATATTACTCAAATTGCTACATGTTCACCTTGGATGTTTTGGATGTTTCTGAACAGTGTTTTTCATTTCATGTGGGTGGCTGTGTTACTCATGTGTCAGATGTACCAGGTATGTGCAAGTACATGACTGGTTCTTCACTGTGCTGATAACTTCATTGACACTTAATTAACACTTCATTTCTTGTTAAAAGATAATAATGCATTCTCTTTCTGACGACTTCTAGTTGTCAAGGATTAAAATTTTTAATTTACTTTTCTTACTCTTCCTTTATTCTTTCTTTACTTTTCCTTTACTCTTCCTTTTTTTTCCTTTCTACTGCCCACTTCCCTTCCTCTTCTTCTTCTCCTTATATCATGAACTCTGTTCTTACATTATGAATTTTCTTTTTTTATTTTAACGATTTTATTTATTTAACAGTACAAGCAGTGGGGAGCCGCAGAGGAAGAGGGAGAAACAAGCATCAGGCTTCCTGCTAAGCAGGGAGGAGCCTGATTACGGGGCTTGGATCCCAGGATCCTGGGATCATGACCTGAGCCAAAGGCAGATGCTTAACAGACTGAGCCACCCACGCACCCCTGACTTTTCAGTACTACTTTTGACAGAACTTATTTCTGTTGTTCCTGATTGAGATATATCCATTTGGATATAGATGTGAGCTTAGGTCGATGATGCCATTAGTTTTGTGTTTATTAGCAATGTTTTATTACCTATAAATACCAGTATTTATTCAAGAACCTTTTTTTAATTAAGGATTTTTTTAAAAGGTCAGTTCTTAAGGGGCTGATGGAGAGGTGGTCTGTGTACATAGTGTCCATCTTTCCCCATGCACAGTACCAGATAACCTGTTTTTTAAACATTTTTCTGTTTAACTGGCTACTTTTCACAAGAGTCAAAGTGATATCATGTAAACTAGCTTGATGATCTCTTAATGGAAAAGCTAAAACAAACTTCATCATTTTTCTCCCCCTCCTGGTTTTTTTGAGAATTCACACTTTACATTAATACTTAATTTACATCAGAGAGAGTTAATGGTTTGCTTTCTCTTACCTCTTAGATATCATGTTTAGGCATTACTACAAATGAAAGAATGAATGCCAGAAGATACAAGCACTTTAAAGTCACAACAACATCTATTGAAAGCCCATTCAAGTATGTACATGTTTATAAACTTAATATTTTCTTTTGGCATATAACTTAGCAAATATCTAGTGAATGCATCAAAGAGAAATACGTCTTTATGTCAATAGGGTATGAAACAGGGAATATTTCTTTTGCTTAGCAATATGTAAAATAGCTTATAAATCCTACTGACTTCTAAGATTTCTGCCAGACACAGCATTGGTTAGTTTACTACAACTTTAAATTTCATGACATTAACTATATATAAATTTGTGACACTTTTATTCTTAGTTGTACAATCCAAACTCTATTGACCTACTAACATTTGGTATGAACATATATTATTATATATTAACATACAGCTTTAATATTGCCATAAGTTTCTATAAATTTTCATTGATAAATGTATCCACAGAATTGAAATATGATTTTAAAAATACAGTCAACGGAAATTCATGTGTAGGGAAATTTTCTAGACTCTAGGGCAGTAATTTTCAGTTTGGATTATTTTATTTGCCCTCTCCATGACACAAAAATTTTGATACACACAGTTTTATTTATTTTTCCTTTTTTTTTTTTTTTTTTTAAAGATTTTGTTTATTTGACACCGAGAAAAACAGCGAGAGAGGGAACACAAGCAGGGGGAGTGAGAGAGGGAGAAGCAGGCTTCCTGCTGAGCAGGGAGCCCGATGTGGGACTCGATCCCGGGTCTCCGGGATCATGACCTGAGCCGAAGGCAGTGGCTTAACCAACTGAGCCACCCAGGCGTCCCTATTTTTCCTTTTTAAAATCGAGTTATACTTAATGGAAAAGCTAAAACAAACTTCATCATTTTTCTCCCTCTCCTGGTCTTTTTGAGAATTCACTTACTGTACATTAATACTTAATTTACATCAGAGAGAGTTAATGGTTTGCTTTCTCCTACCTCTTAGATACCATGTTTATATGATGACATATAACATTATATTAATTTTAGATATACAGCATAATGATTTGATATTTGTGTATATTGCAAAATGACCTTCATAATAAGTCTGATTAACATTTGTCACCAAACTTAGTCACAGAATTTTTTTCCTTATGATGAGAACTTTTAAGGTGTGCCTTGGCAACTTTCAAGTATGCAGCAGTCACAGTGCTGTTCATTGTATCCCCATGACTTACTAATATTTTAAGTTTGTACTTTTTGACTCCCTTCAACCATTTCACCCACACCCCATCCTCAGCCTTGGGCAGCCACCAATCTATTCTCTGTATCTATGAGTTTGGTTTTGTTTGTTTAGATTCCATATATAAGTAAGATTATATGGTTTTTGTCTTTATCTTTCTAATTTATTTCACTTAATGCCTTCAGAGTCCATCCCTGTTGTCACAGATGGCAAGATTTCCTTTTTTATGGCTGAGTAATATTCTCTGTGTGGACACATACACATTCCATACCATGTTTTCTTTATCCATGGATCCATCAATGGACACTTAAGTTGTTTCCATGTCTTGGCTCTTGTAAATAATGCTTCAGTGAACATGGCGGTGCATGTATCTTTTCGAGTTAGAGTGGCTTTTTCTGTTTTTTCTGTTTGTTTGGTTTTTTTTAGCATTTTTTGGGTTTTTGTTTTGTTTTGTTTTTGATAAATACTCAGAACTGGAATTGCTGGATGATATGGTAGTGCCATCTTTAATTTTTTTGAGGACTTCGTACTGTTTTCCTAGTGGCTGCACCAATTTATCCTCCCTCCGGTAGTACACAAGGTTTCCCTTTTCTCCACATCCTCACCAACACCTATTATTTTTTGTCTTTTTAATAATAGTCATTCTAACAGGTATGAGGTGCTATCTCATTGTGAGTTTGATTTGCATTTCCTTGAAGATTAGTGATATTGAGCATCTTTTCCTGTGTCCTTTGGCCACCTCTTTATCTTTGGAAAAATGTCTGATCTGACCTTCTGCCCATTTTCTAATTGAATGTCTTTTTGAGTTGTATGAGTTCTTTGTATGTTTTGGATATTAATCCTTTACTGGGTATATGATCTGTACAAATTCTTTCTCATTCATTAGGTTGCCTTTTCATTTTGTTGATGGTTTCTTGCTGTATAGAAGCTTCCTATTTTGATACAGTCTCACTTGTTTATTTTGCATTTGTTGCCTTTGCTTTTGGTGTCATTAAAAATTTCACCGCCAACACCCATGTCAAGGAACTTACCACATATTTTCTTCTAGCAGTTCTGGTTTCAAATGTTGCATTCAAGTCTTGAATTCATTTTGAATTTTTATGTGTGATGTAGAATAGTGGTTCAGTTTCATTTTTTTGCACTTGGCTGCCCAGTTTTCCCAAGACCTTTTATCGAAGAGATTATCCTATTCATATATATATATACATATTCATAAATATATATATTTCTAAGTATACATTTATTTTGATGCTGAGTAGTAGTATTTTCCTAATTATATGAAATATTTAAAACTTGAATTTTACTCAAGCTACTTGCCTACTACCTTTGGGCTTTTGCAATGTTATTAATTATTACATGCTTCTGGAAAGCATACAAACCTTTAAAAAAGCAAAAGTAAAGGAGTCACTTGGGTAATTTTGATAATTCTCCCATAGGCACGGTTATTATATAAAATGTAAAACAGTGACAGCTTGTCAGAGGTGTTCTTGAAGCCCTAATTCCCTGAACTTATTCTTGACATATCTTTTCTTAAATTGTTACTTTTAGATATATTGGCAGTTACGTGCTATTTATAATTATTTTGTGTTTTAGTTTCTCAATTTTAGATATAATTTGTCTCCTTACCAAAGAGCCACCATCAAGGAAAGGTTTTATCAAAAACTATGTATGACACAGTAATGAAAGAAATGCAGATTTGAATAACTTTAAAATATCATGTGTCACCCATTAAATTAGCAAAAGAGAGAAGAAAAATTAGTGTTGGCAAAGCTGTGAAGAAACATGAATGCATGTATATTTTGTAGAGTTATAAACAGGTTCTTTCTGGCAAGTAACCTAAGTTTTTAAGTTTAGAAAAAAATACATTTAAACTTGCATATTAAATTATTGTACTAATAGACTTTTCCTTTTTCTTTTTGTTTTGGGGGGTGTTTTAGCCATGGATGTGTAAGGAATATTATAGACTTCTTTGAATTTCGATGCTGTGGCCTCTTTCGTCCTGTTATCGTGGACTGGACCAGACAGTATACAATAGAATATGACCAAATATCAGGATCTGGGTACCAGCTTGTGTAGCAACATCTTTATCCTATGAAGCATATTGCTGAGTGGTGCCTGAAAATTGTGTCTGTCCGTGTCTCTCTCACGCTCGAATCCACATTTTTTGAACAATAGCATGCTGTATGTAGGGCTAACAGTGAATTTTACAGTCTTTTTTTCAACACTTTTATTAACAAAAGTAAACATGGACAGAGCACACTGCCACTTCTGGGAAGAATAAAGATCGTAAAAGGAATTTTAATGGTTCTTAATGTGGGAACTCACAACATACTCAACTTTTTGGTTTTTGTTCTCCTAACATTCTTCATGAATAAAGAGTGAACTTATTCTGTTGACAGACATGGTATACTGATTAGAAATGTTTGATTCTAGCTAAAACTAAATTTATGGTGTATAGCTAAATTTTATGATGCAATCTACTATGGCTGTTGCATTTAATTCCAGGAGAGTTGTCTTAAAATTGATTCAGGCTAGTATTATGTACATTTTAGAATGTACATGTAAATACTGTGATAAAAATCATGTGGTTTTATTAGGGGTCTACTGTAATATGTCTTCAAGGGCACAAGAAAATAATGTTCACAAAAATATGTACTAATATTTTATTGCCATCAGCTGTTGCAATGCTGATATATTTCTAGTTCAGTGAAATAATTTGTAGTAACCTTGCTCTGAGGTTTTATGGTCTGATACTAAAGCACTTGCATGAGTATAGTAAGTCATGTTATTTTGTTCAAACTTTAAAAGCCCTACTAAGTGCATGATACACCTCATAGAATGTATACTAGCACATACTATCCAGTAAAGCATAAATTAGAATTTAATTTGATGTGCAAACAGTCCAATTTTTAAGAGTTGAAGTAATTTCAAGGCAGAACAAATACGTTAATGCAAAATTCTCAGTAATAGAGATAAATGGATATACTTCTAGAATTCTGAGTTGCAAAATAAATTGTGGACAAAATAATGGAGTTTAGCCAAAGATGGAGCATGATCTCTGTACATATAGCCCATGTGAATAAAAGAAATGCTAATGATATATTCTGGTTTTTAAAAAGTGACCTGTCAGAAAGAATTTAATCCTCAAGATTATTTCAATTTTCCCAATATTGAATGTTTTAAAATTTGTTAATGCTGTCTGAAACAATTTCAGAAAGATTTTCTTATTGTTAAATGTGATGCACTGATCAATTTTTGTTGCAGCATTTCCATACTCTCACGGTGAACTATTAGTCACTGCTTCCATAAATATTGTTTACAGAGTGAGACTTGGTTTAGTCCTCTTAAGTGCTGTAGCAAACTGTGGTTCGAGCAACCTGTGGCAAACCTGTGAGAGGGAATGGGCTCGGGGGAGGGTGAGAAAAGGGTGGTCAGACTGCTGACAGATCCTAGACCAGTGTAAAGATTGTGTATCTGTATATAAATAATTTATCAAATAGTTTTCTCTTTGTGTCTCTATGTGTTAGTGTATTCAAAGCTGCTCATTTCATTTTATCCAACCAAAAAGAAAAGGGAGATAACTAATGAGCTTCTAGTGATGTTCAATATTGCTGTTAATAGGCATTATACCCTGCAAGTTCACTGCATGTCTGATGCTTGGTAAAATTAGTATTCTCTGTAAAATGCAGATTACAGGTATTTCAGCAATCTAGTGGTATACCCGCCCCTTGCCTTAGTAAGAGGAGCAGTGAAAATATATATAGTTGATGTTCAGTATTTCCAAGTACCATTTTTATATAGTAGTTTCTTTGACCATAAGTCACACATCAAAAAGATTACCTTTAGTGTATTTGAGTGTTTTAATATTAGAAAATTGGCATATGTACTTTATTTTTGAAAAGGGAAAAGATGGGTGTGGGGTGGCAATAGCATTGTGCCATTTTGTCATAGAATGTAAAAAATTGGTTAATTTTACAAATGTCTCTGCTAGTTTTGACTACTAATTGGGGGAAATTTTAGATGATTTTTAAATTCAAAGTTATTTATAAAAGGCTAGAATTTGTTTTAATTTTTTGTATTTTGAGCCACTTCACATGAAGACTCAGTTGCAATTTTTATTGAATACATTTTTATTAACACTAATACAATGGTGGTATTCTCAGAGTTTGGATAAGAGTGTTGTTACCATGTTCTTTCTTTGTGGTACAATATTCTTTTCGGTGCAGAAGAGATGTCTTTCAGTTAAATAGAAAAAATACTCTAGATCTGTAAGTTCATGGAACATATTAGCAATGTTAATGCTTTAGTACTAACCATCTCACAGTACTGGGGAAATCTAAGACCTAGAGATGGTCAGATGGTCAGAAGCCAACTATGCAGCAGTGTACTGTGCTGTCTGTTTACTTATTTTGTAAGTCTTATGTGTGGAACCAGCCTAACCCAGTTCTCAAGTTGTGTATGAAGGTGACCCTTTTGGGAATAGTTCATATCAGCTTAATTGGATACTTTTAGCAAATAGGAACTTATTTCTCAGCCCTGAACATGTATTACTACTTTGGAGGGTTTTTTTTTTTTTCTTTATTTTTTTTGTTGTTCGCAGGAGTTTATTTGAAATGTTAATAGACATTAAACAGCATCATTATACTTAAGCTATGGGTATTTTTATTTTATATTTTCTTTATTTATAACTGTGCCAAGTATTATTTTGCTACTTACCGTGTTCCTCTGTGGAAAGAAAAACCTATAAAGTGTTTAATAAATTAGCTCTCCTTACATAAATTAAATCTGTCAAAATTTTGTAAAATATTAATCAGAATAAATATTGACTCTTAAGTGTGTGCTTGTTATTTCACTCAGTTCACTTCAAGAAATTGATGAAGCACTGGTAGTAGTACCTGTGATATGAAAAAATTATTCTGTGTATTCTAATTATTCTGGGTCACCTAGGATGCAAGTGGCAGGACTAGAAATTAGCAAAAAGTAAAAGGTGGTGGTAGCATTCTTTCAAAATATCCAGTTCTGTGTGTATGTACATGTATGTAATTAATATCTTTTAAATAGAAGTTTTTCTTTAAGAATTTTGGATTCATGGGGCGCCTGGGTGGCTCAGTTGGTTAAGTGACTGCCTTCAGCTCAGGTCACAATCCCGGAGACCCAGGTTCAAGTCCCACATCGGGCTCCCTGCATCGGCAAGCCTGCCTCTCACTCTATCACTCCTCCTGCTTGTGTTCCCTCTCTAGCAGTGTTTTTCTCTGTCAAATATATAAATAAAATCTTAAAGAAAAAAAAAGAATTTTGGATTCCATAGAATAATTAGGATTCTCAGGGACTGTATGAATCTCCAAGTTTTAAATGTAAGTATTGTCTAAAGACACCAGTAAAATTTTGGAAAAGGAAACCTACTGAACATTGGTCTCAGTTACTTAAAAAGCTGTGCATGGCCACGCCTTTATTGGGGGATTTACAAAGCAAAATTTATGAGGGAGCTCTTTCCTGCCTGTTCACAGGATTGTTTATGGTTTGAGAACCAGTGGTATTAAATACTTTCAGATCGGACTGATACTCATTTCAGAATTATTTTATGATATTTAAAGTGATGCCTCCAGAGCTGTATAGAACTCAAGTAACAGTATTTTGAACAAGTGTAAAAATGAAGCAAATTCTACAGCAAGCCAGCAGTTTTCATGGTAGGTACTTTCTTCCTCTTCCTTGTTTATGTGTCTGGCTGCCCCAGCCCTTTTCAGGTTGTTAGATTGTACCTATGATAAGAATATCTGGTTCTAAGAGTTTATAGAGATAACTGGAAACAAGTGATACATATCAGGATAAGAAGTCTTAGCTTCTTGTTAAAAAGTAAATCTTCAGTTCCATAAAGTTGTTGGTATGAGTTATTTATTAAATATCTTTATTTGGTGTATAAAATAGCAAACTCTATTTCCAAGTGGAATATTCAAAATATTCCTTGATCTAGGTCAGCTCGGGCACAAACTTCAGAAAACCACACGTGCCTTTTAAATATACAACAGTGTTTCTCGTACTAAGAGTGACTGTTTCCTTTCAAAGCATCAGAAAGCCTTATTGCTGCTGATGCTGCTTGGATGTGTAGATGTGCAGGTTTTCATCAAATTTGGAAATTTTTCAGTCATTGTGTCTTCAAATATTTTTCTTGCCCATCCCCGTTCCTTTTCAGGAAACTCCAGTTAACATATTATGCCACTTGGGATTGTCCCACAGCTCACTGATCAGTTCATATTTTAAATTCTTTTCCCCCATGTTTACTTTGGATCATTTTTATGTCTTTAAGTTCACTTAAATTTTTTCACTTACCTTATTTAGTCTGTTTTCCATACCATTCGGTGTATTTTTTGTCTCTGACATAGTTTTCACCTACAGTGTTTGATTTAGACCATTATCTTCTGTATCTCTACTTTAGTGGAGATACGGAGTATACTTTTAATATCCTTACCTGCCAATTTTCACATCTAGGTCAGGTGGGGTTGGTTTTGATTTTTCATCATTATTATGGATCGTATTTTCCTGCTGTTTTGCATGACTAGTAATTTTTGATTGGTTGCTAGATACTGTGAACTGGACTTTGTTCTGGGATGGAGTTATTTAGAAGCTTCAGTCCTGTCAGGTTTTATTGCTAAGCCAGATTTGTTAGGCAGGACCAGAGCAGTATTCAGTTTGGGTTAATGACTCCCCATTGCTGAGGCAAGCGAGACCTGTATGCTCCATCTAAAGCCCCATGAGTTGTGTTTTCCCATCTCACTGGTGGGAATAAACAGGCACTAACCCCAGCTCCATTTGAGCACCAGATTTTGTTCCAACTCTTTCAGTTGTTTTTTTTCTCTCTGGTCTTGGGTAGTTACCTTGCATACATGCACTATCAGCACTCAGCTGAAGACTTGCGAGGGGCAGGGGGCTGAATCGTAGTTTGCATGGTTGTGGTTTTCTGTGCAGCTCTCTCCAGTCCCTTGAACTTTTGCCTTGGTCCTTCTGGACTCTACGCAGTCTCAATTCAGAATGCCTTCCAGCCTTGCCTGTGTTCCCCCTCTTTGCACTCCAGGTACAGCTGGGAAACTCCCAAAATGGTTAGCTTTGCTAATCCTAAAGTTAATCTTATATTCCCCATAACTCTTCTTTGTTGCCTGTTGTTCAGTGCCTAAAAACTATTTTTTTCATGTAACTTAGAGTTTTCGTTGTTTCAAGTAAGAGTGTAAATCGAGCTCCTGTTGTTTTTCACTTTGCTTTTTTTTTTTTTTAAGATTTTATTTATTTGACAGAGAGACGCACAGCCAGAGAGGAGGGAACACAAGCAGGAGGAATGAGAGAGGGAGAAGCAGGCTTCCCACCAAGCAGGGAGCCCGATGCAGGGCTCGATCCCAGGATTCCAGGATCGTGACCTGAGCCGAAGGCAGATGCTTAATGACTGAGCCACCCAGGTGCCCCTTCACTTTGCTTTAAGTAGAAGTCTGAGTTAATACGTTTTTTAAAACTAATTTTTTTTTTTAGTTTTTTAATTACAGTATTTTTTCAGTGTTCCAAGATTCATTGTTTATGCCCCACACCCAGTGCTCCATGCATACATGCCCTCAGTATCCAGCACCAGGCTCACCCATCCCCCCACCCCCTCCCTTCCAAGACCCTCAGTTTGTTTCTGAGTCCAAAGTCTCTCATGTTTCATCTCCCTCCCTAGTTTACCCCAGTTCACAATTCCTTTCCTTCTCCTACAGTCCTCCATGTTACTCCTTATGCTCCACAAGTAAGTGAAACCATATGATACTTGACTTTCTCTGCTTGGCTTATTTCACTCAGCATAATCTCCAGTCCCTTCTATGTTGATACAAAAGTTGGGTATTGATCCTTTCTGATGGAGGCATAATATTCCATTGTATATATGGACCATACCTTCTTTATCCATTCATCTTTTGAAGGGCACCTTGGCTCTTTCCACAGTTTGGCAATTGTGGCCATTGCTGCCATGAACATTGGGGTACATATGGCCCTTCTTTTCACTACATCTGTATCTTTGGGGTAAATACCCAGTAGTGCAATTGCAGGGTCATAGGGTAGCTCTATTTTTAATTTTTTAAGGTATTTCCACACTGTTTTCCAAAGTGGCTGCACCAACTTGCATTCCCACCAACAGTGTTAAGAGGGTTCCTCTTTCTCCACAGCCTCTCCAACACTTGTTTCCCGTCCTGTTGGGTTGGCCATTTTAACTGGTATAAGGTAATGTGGTTTTGATTTGAATTTCCCTGATAGCTAATGATGAACATTTTCCATGTGTGTGTTAACCATTTGTATGTCTTCTATGGAGAGGTGCCTCTTTATGTCCCCTGCCCATTTTTTGATGTGATCTTTTTTTTTTTTTTTTTTGGTTGATTTTGAAGAGTTCTTTATAGGTCTTGTTTTAATTTCTAATATGAAAAATATTGGAAGATGTAACTGGTCTTAAGCAAAAGCTCCTTGGGGCCCTCAGTAATTTAAGAATGTAAAGATGTCATGAGATAAAAATGTTTGAGAACCAGTGGTCCAGACCAACATTTCCCAGTGCTTACTTAAGATGTAGTGGATCCTTAGACAGCTAATTTGGTATAAGGCTCTCAAAGCAGACTTCTCAACCATAGACTCTCAAAGCCTTCAATATGCTAGTATACGACATATACATACTTAATTGATCTTGAAGACTTTTTGGAACAGGGTTGCCAGCAGTCCTCCTCAAATACACCAAACCAGCACAAGAAGTAAACACATCCCAAACGTGTCGTTTTAAAAATAAAAGGATATATTTCCATACAGCACTTTAATATCACATTTAGATTATTTTGGGGCTACCCTCTGGACTTATATCCAGATGTTGCAAGTGATTCTATCCAAAGCTAAATTCCCTCTTCTGTTCCTGGAACCACTGGTTAACTAGTTTTACAGTTTTGGAGGTGTTTTTGTCATGGCTCCCAATTTAAGAATAATTATATGTCTCAGCTGCTTATTGGTTAGAAATCTCAAACACGTGGCAT
This sequence comes from Spilogale gracilis, assembly GCA_004023965.1. Classification (NCBI taxonomy): domain Eukaryota; kingdom Metazoa; phylum Chordata; class Mammalia; order Carnivora; family Mephitidae; genus Spilogale; species Spilogale gracilis. Next base: position 50,522 of record PITA01005109.1, on the reverse strand, counting down.
TTAGTGTGTTTTCCTCTCAGGTATCTGTGTGTATCTGCAATTTCAGAAACTTGGTAGGTACGAGAAATGTTGGTTCTGTGTGGGGACAGTTAAAATATATATTTTGGTTATCTATAGCTACACTTCATCAACCACTCAAAAGTGTAGTGGCTTAAAACAGTATTTTTGTTCACAAATCTCTAGCGTGGTCAGCAGTAGGAATCGTGTACTTTGTTCCACTTGGTATCAGCTGGGATGGTTTAAAAATGGGACTGAAATAACCTGAAGGCTTACTTATTCATGTCAGCAGATTCTGGCTGAATGGGAGAGATCCCGGCTAAAGCTGTGGCTATATCTACATGTAGCCTCTTCATGTGGTTTGGACTTCCTCAAAACGTGGTGGCAGAGTTCCAAGAGGAAGCATCCAAAGGGAAAGAGCCGGGCCAAAGCTGTACTGTCTTTTCAAACCTAGTCTTGTCTTGCCCGTTACATGGTGCTAATTAAAAATGAGTCACTAGGGTTGGCCTTTATTCAGAGGGAGGAGGGGAATTAGTCTTCATTGTTTGGGTGGGAATGTCCAAGAATCTGTGGATAGGTTTTAAAACTACCACATAGAGAATTAGAAGTTACTCTGTAACTCTTCTTCAATGGAGGCCTACCTCCATTTATTGCTATTAACTTCCCTAGTCTGCTTAACAAAAAGACCTTCCCCTCTGCCAGTGGAACTTGCCTTGTAAGACCTACAACCTACTGAAAGCTGTGCTGCATGAATTCTTCCCCTCAGTAAATCCTCAGAATTAACTTCTTCCCAGTAAGTGTCTGCTTATGTTTTTGATGTCCTACATAGCACACCCCCTGTAGCTTTTCAAAATAAGCCATATAGTATGTTAAAATAGGCTTTGGGAAAGATTCAGATGTGCTCATTGATAATGTTGGTGCAGTTTTACCAATACACATTTACAGACCAATTTTCGCACCATACCCCTGAAAAATAAAAGGTTGGATTGAGTCTTTGAAAAAGAACTAAAAGTTTCTGAGGAAATAGTGAAACTATCCTGTGATAGATACTTAATGCTCCTTTTCTACCTGAGCCTGCGAATAAGTATGCCGGGATAACGCAGCATTCTTTGCAACTTAATGCAGGATTGAAATGTTGGAGAAAAGCACTTCAGTTTCCAGGACTTAGTAAGTTACCATCTATCAGATCAGAGTGGAGTCTAAAGAAAGTCATACCAAGCCTAACTCTAAAAGCTATCCATAGGAAGCTGTTTGTAACCATCTTTAGATTTAGATGCATCAAATGATTTTTTTCAGTGTTTTAACAGTGTGCTCCCCACCCCGGGTCATTGTGCCTTTCGGAGGAGCTTGTTAGAAGGGTTTCTGTGGTCCCACTTCTAGAGAATCTGCTTCTGTAGGGTCTGGGAGTCTACCTTTTTAATACTCCCAGGTGACTATAATGCAGGTTGTCTAGGAGGCATGCTTACAGAGAGGAGTGACCACCAGCCAGAGTGGGACGGGCAGGCAGGCAGGAGGGAGGTACTGCTGAATGCCATCTCTGCAGAGCTACAACCTGCTGCCTGGCAACCCTCACTCTTGAGGGACACTTTCCAGGTTAAAAGAGATCTTTTCCAACAGCCGTAATGTAGGCATTAGCTTAGTAAGTCAACTATGTAATGGGATGGACTCTTTAACCACTAACATGGAGGTAGGGACCTAAAATGACTTTCCACTAACTAAAATCACAGCAGCTTCTCCAAAAGGTTAATTGAAAGACACTGAACAACCAATCAAGCCGAAGCTTTATTTAAAATGTAAATGAAACAATTCTTGAAAATGCTAATGAATAAAGCAAAAGGATAGGGTGCTCTCTTCCTACTAGTCAGCCAGCCTATCCATGTATGGGACAATAGACAGTACTTAAGTGCTAGCAGAATTTCACAGTAGTTTAGTGTTAGATTATCTGTGCCTAGATGATGTAGAAATTCTCAGTGTGTGATCTCGGTTCTGGGTTTATATCTCTACTGAGCGTGAACAAGGGCTCCTGCTCCTTGGCCATAGCCAAATCCCTTGGGCCCGAAGTTCTTTGCATAGCATCCTATAAAAGAAAAGGGAGAACATTAAGCTTTGCTAGCATTGCTTAAGACTCATGAAAGGACAAACTCTTCTAAGTTAAAAAAGTTTGCCATGCCACAAAGAGTTCAATTTATTTAAGAACTAAAAGCAGAGAGGTAGAGGCGCCTGGGCAGCTCTGTTGGTTAAGCAGCTACCTTCGGCTCAGGTCATGACCTCTGTCCTGAGATCAAGCCCCACGTCAGGCTCCCTGCCCAGTGCTCTCCCTCCACTGCTCCCCCTGCTTGTGCTCTCTTGCTCATGCTCTCTCTCAAATAAAATCTCTAAAATAAAATTATACAATGAGCAATGTAGTAAATATCTTACAGCTAGCTGCAAAGGCAAGCTCAAACATTCTGATTGCACAGGATTTAGCTCATGGTCCCACTTGAGTTACAAGCATAAAAATCAGGCCAGACAAGGGACACATTTGTCTATCACCTCCATAAATTCATATGCTTTGCTGAAAACAGAAATTTGAAAGAAAACTCTTTACAGTGAGTTTTGTCTTATTTGTTGGGGAATTTGCAATGACCAGAACTTAACTCTGTTGTATCCTCTCAAATTGTTCTGTGGTTCTCTGTTCTTTGTAAGCATCTCTAGATCCTTTATTTTTAAATAGCCAGTGGCAGTGCCACCTTTCTGCACTGTCACAGGTTTTGTTTTTGTTTTTTAATGCTGGTGACATTTCCTTAACCAATAACCAGTGTGGGATAGTGACAAATTAATTTTACCTTTACAATAGATTTCACCTTCTTTCTCAGTCAGAGTTGTGGATTCAAGACTCTTGCCACACTTGGCACACCGGAAACAGTTTTTGTGCCAGGGCTGGAAGAGACAATTGTGTAAGTGTGTGAGGTTGGTTTCTTACAGTCCAGTTTAGATGCTGAAGTGAGTGGCTTGCAAAGATCAAGCCAATATGAGCTCCTAACTGCTGTGGTTCAACTCCAACAAAAAGCCTGGAACGGGACCTCCCTATACCTATATTCTTGGTCACCTGCCAAAGGGCCGGGTTCAGACTTCAGTTGCAGAACATGGGCTATTTCCCCAGGAGCAGTCTCAGACCTTGCCGCAAGCACAGCGTGCTCCTTCAGACACTGTCTCTTTGGTGGCTGAGAACAACTGCAGCTCAGAGAGGTGACATGGTTAAGTAACCTCCTCAAATGCACACAAGTGAGCACTGGGTGTCCTGACTCTGGTGTCGCACTACCTGGAATAACCCGTGGAGTCCAACTTTGTTAACTGTCGGCCTTTTTAGTGAACAACCTTCAGGAGCACCTGTTAGGAAAGCAAGTCTCTTTCAAACACAGATGTGATCTGCCAAGTAAGGGCATGGCTTCAAAAAGTTAATGATTCAGATGGAAATCTGACTAAGGAAAATGACTCCAAGGCATTTCTTTATTTGTATAAAAAACAGAGTACCTGAAGGGGATGGGAAGAGGAAAAGGGAGAAAGGGGAGCGGGGAGGAGTCCTTCACGGCTACTAACTCCAGCCAGGACTTTACCTTTCCGGCTCCAATGATCTTCTCAGCAGCATACACGGAGTCCCCACATCTGGAACACTTCTCAGCACCTCCATACTTCTGAGCAAATTTAGAAGTGTTTGGATTTGTTGTAGGCCTGTGAGGTTGAGCACTTGTAGAAAGGGGGAAAAATTAGGCAAGATGTACCAAAGGCCCCTTCTAAGTCCACAAGGCAGGTGCAAAACTGTCCCACGGCCAGCAGCAACCTTCACTGAACTACTTACAGGGCAAAGAAAGGAGGACGGAATCTCAGCTGCTGGCCAGCTGGTACTTTAACCTATTTACGGGCTCATTACTGCCCCCAAAAGACAAGTCCCTAAACTTAAATTCTGAGTCTAAACTCAGAATTTACTGAATCCCCAGTGCTTGCCTGTCCACTATGGAATTATGCTTTGTTTTATAAAAACCTACTATGGGTGTATTTTCACCCCATATTCATAGCTAGTTTTTTGTTTTGTTTTGTTTTTAGTTTTCTTGTGTGTGTGTGTTTACTTTACCACAGTTTGAAAAATCACTGTTAACCTAAGCAGTTAAAATTTCTGCAAACAGGTCAGTGGACTTAGGTAGTCATTAAGAAAGTTAAGCATGATTTACAGATTAATTTCCTAGTATATCTTAAGTAGGGGGAAGTGTGAATAAACTGCTTTCTTCATGGAAGAATATTTTAGAAAGTTTGCCTATTACTGTATGATGTTTACTTTTCCTCTGAATACTTATTTTTATCACTTATTTACAAATCACTGGGTAAACTGTTTTCCTTGCTTTCTATAATGATTTCCCCCTTCATATGGCGGTGTAATACTCTGCCAAACACTGCTGTGGGCTCTGCGATTTAAAGACCTCAAATCTTACAGGTCAGATGAGCAAATAGGAGGACAATAGTGACTCAGCTCATGATAGAAGTGTGCCACTTTTCCCTGTTGGAAAAACAGGTATATATTTTTTCCTAATTATAGTTTAAGTTATACACACAGTTAAAATAAAATGTTAATTTAGAAATACTGCCTTTTCATCAAACAGTGTATCCAAACTCTTCACGTCTCCACTGTATCCATGTTTAGGCATCTCACGGTTTGCTACACTTCATATGAGGGATTTCATATATGGCATTTTTTGAATCATGTTGGCTATGGCTACTGGAAATTTTATTCTAAGCAGCAAATAACAGTGCCATTACTGACTAACAGTATTGGATGTTTCCAGTTGTCACTAATTTTTTTTTTTAATACCTACAACCTACTGTATATACTTCCTTTTAAGAGTGACCTTTAAAAGCTATTCACAATGATATCCAACATTGGGGAGTTAGTAGTTTCCCCGGAAAAATTTCCAACACATTATATTAATAAGAACTAAACAGAGATTATCTCCTGCCTCCCTGCTAATGACATCACAGGGTGTGGAGAATTGTTAACCTCATGACAAATGAAGTAGGGGCAGAGAGAAACAGTAAATTGGTGAGTCTGAACTGAAAAAAGCAGTTCTGCCTCACCAAAATGTTCCTGCCCACACAGTGCCATCTCCCCAGGAGGTCCCTGTGAAGATATGTGGTCTCCCTATGCTCCTACCATGTCCCCACAGGCTGCTCCAGACCACGTGTGCTCTCAGAATTCAGTCACTAAGAGGTTTCTGGAACAGGAAGTCTCTCCATCTGGTCCAAGTATGTGGCTGGCCAGGATGAGGAAGCAGCAGGGGCCCAGATTGGCAGACCAGCACAGAGGGCTTGTCAGTTATTGGAGAAGGTGGAGAAGCAGGAGGAGCTCAAGAGGAGGGTCCACTGGTCTTTGCGACTTTAAAAAACTATGGCCATGATCACTGACTTTTGGGATTACGGATGAATTTGGTTTCGTTTGGGGGAAGAGATAAAGATCTATGTGTTTTGAAAGATTTGAAATAAAATCTTAGAAAACAAGAATGAATTTTAACAAGCTGGAAAAGGAGAACAAGAACATTAAACTTCAACAAAGACCAAGGTAAGCTGGGCTCCCACAAGTGATGGCACGCGGTGTTGAATGAGTCAGCCCTTGTACAGCTGGCGTACAGCAAGGCACCATGGCTCAGAAACTGAGTGTGGAAAGACCCAGACAGACAGGTGGGCCTCAGTACGGTGGAAGGAGCATAGGTGTGGGAGCAATGGACACTCAGTCAAATCCTGGCTGTGTGTGTGACTTAACTGTGTGACCCGAGCCTTCGTGTCTGTCTATAACATACAAAGTATCTAAACTCAGAGTTACTCTAAGGATTACATAAAAATGAACATAAATGTTCAGCAGACAACAGGCACATTATTTCAGGCATACCGTAATGTGCTGTGTTTAAGATTGTAAGATTTGGAGTTACATTAGGTTGATTTCCAGGCTCTATGATTAACTAGCAATGGGACTGCAGGCAAGTCACTTAAGTTTCATTGTCTAAATTTGTTGAGTAAGATGGAAAACCCTACCTTGTTAGGCTGCTGTGAGGATTTTATGAGGTAACGTGTTAATATGGCATAGTGGCCAGCTCACAGGACAGGACTAACGGTCTTGTCCAACAAAAGGCTATACCAGTTTTGGCCTCTTCAGTATAAAATGGATGTGAAAAATGCAAAATTCAAATGAGGGAATTATTGGGCCGAAACAGGAATTAAGAGTAAATTTCAAATGAAAAAATTATGTAGCCTGAACGTAAAATACTATGAAGTTGAACAGAGTTAGCACCTGGCTCCTTTGGTACTGGAACCTTTTCAATCTAATACTGATCTCTTAAATAATCAAAAACAGGAAATAATGTCCATTTTTAAGTAAGAAGAGGAAAGTAACTGCTTGGTGAACTAGTCTTAATGGACTTTTCATTGACTGTTTAATTGCACCTGAGAAATGCATCTCACGATTCAGATACTGCATTTCCATATCATTTGATTTCAGGATATCTGGTCTCCAAAAACACTGTGATGGAAATAAATATAAACCATGTGCTTTTAAGAACATAACTCCTGGGGCACCTGGGTGGCTCGGTTGGGCAACTGCCTTCGGCTCAGGTCATGATCCTGGAGACCCGGGATCAAGTCCCACATCGGGCTCCCTGCTTCTCCCTCTCTCACTCCCCCTGCTTGTGTTCCCTCTCTGGCTGTTTCTCTCTGTCAAATAAATAAAATCTTTAAAAAAAAAAAAAAAAAAAGAACATAACTCCTATACACAGAAGAAGGCTACAAAATCAAGGCTAGGAATCACTGGAATAATCAATGAGAATTTTGTTAGGTCCCAAACTGTCCATTTCAAGCTTAAAGAATAGTCCCTCGCTTATACTAGAACTGGAATAATTTTTTATGCTTATTTTAAGCTAAACATGTGTTCTGTCCCAGACTCCCGTTCACCAAGCAACATTACTTGTTATGACTCCTTTCTGAATGTAACAAACAGGGTCGTAACTCACCTCTCTGGCTTGATGCCCAGCCTCTCCCCCCGGTCCATGTTGAGCGTGCCAGCGCCCTGGCCGTAACCGTAGCCTTTGGGCCCATACTTCTTTCCGTAGCAGGATTTGCAGTAGATCTCCTCGTCGTGAATTGCCACTGTTGTGCTATCTAAATTTTTCCTGCAAACCACTGAGGGGGGATAAGTCAGACGTTTAGAAACGTGTCAGAGATGCCTTTTTCCTTAGAACAATGGTGGCCCTAACACATGTTCTACAAATGGTAAAGGCACAGGCTCGCTCACATTCCTCTTCTCCGGCAGTTTCCCAAACGCCAGGGACAGCATCTGGACAGGGTCAGCTACAGCTGAGGACAAGGTGCCTTTCTCCATGGGTAGCACCATTGTTTCAGAAACAACAGAATTTTTAACATCCTGAAGCCTTAAACTTTTCTACAGACTTGGCCTCTGGCAGGAGGGAGAGAAGTTTCAGAGATGGCTATAATTACATGAACAAAGGGAACACAATTAACACTTTGCTCCCAACCCTCAACACAATCTTTTCCACCTCTTCCTCCTAGTATTGTGAAATCACAACCTAACAAAGAACAAAAGGGTGGCTGAGTGCCTTGTGAGGGTTGGCTGTGCAGCCCTCTTCCCCTAGAGAGCACTCGCCCCCCCCCCCGCGGGGGCCTATAAAAAAGAATTAAATCCAGAATTGTTTTCATCACGAGTCTAGAAGGGAAAAAGTATTACTCTTTCATCTCACCACGGGCTTCTCCAGCAGTGATGAGTATGTCTGAAAATCATACAGTGGTTTGAAGTCTGCATTTGTGTTTCCCTTCTGTCCCCAAGGAGAATGCATTCTTTCTTGATGGTTTTCTTGCCACAAGACATTTCCACGTATCCCACTTCATAAAACTGCCAAATGTCATCATGTTTTACCCAGACATTATTTCACTTTCTAAAACTGCACTTAAGCTAGAGAAAAAAGGAAACTGTGAGGGAACTTGCTGGTAGCGTAGCTGGGCGGCTGGAGATCCCATATTAGCAGACAAGGGGGTTGTTTCCCTCCTATTTCAAAGGGGGGGGGGGATGCAAGGAGGAAGGAAGGAAGGACAGAAAGGGGCAGGGAAATGCAACTGGCTGGCATAAAATAGTTAAAATTACCTAGTTTCTGCTAAGACTGCCTTCTCTGGTAGACCAGAATGACATCATCTACTCTGGAACCTCGCTGTTGAGGCTCAGGAACTGAAATACATTTGCTGGAAGACACCGTTCACCTAAAACCATGCACTGGCTGAAGAATAAACACCCTCAACACAATACGTAAAAATACGAAAATGGTTTCAAAGACCACTTATCTATTAACCAAAGCAAGTTCATGAAAACTACTGTCTTACTATCCTTCCTTCCGTCCTCATCTCTCAACAGTAAAATTTGCAAACTGCTCTGAATTATATCCTCAGCAGAGAATACTGAATACTCAGAAGTGGTAGTAAAATCGCCAGTGAAGACACGGACGTTAAGTACACAGTGACTGTCACGGTAAGAGACACTATCACAGCTTAACACAGATGGAAGTTAAGAATGATTTCTAGGGACGCCTGGATGGCTCAGTTGGTTAAGCGACTGCCTTCAGCTCAGGTCATGATCCCGGAGACCCGGGATCGAGTCCCACATCGGGCTCCCTGCTCGGTGGGAAGCCTGCTTCTCCCTCTCTCACTCCCCCTGCTTGTGTTCCCTCTCTGGCTGTGTTCCTCGCTGTCAAATAAATAAAATCTTTAAAAAAAAAAAAGAATGATTTCTAAAGTATCTCTATTTCTTCTTTGTTCACATATCCTTGGTTTCAAACCTGCTGAAAAAAACAGATTCCTAAATATAAATAAATAAATAAATCGTCACTTCCAAGAGAAGAAATACTTAAACCAGGTCTGAGAGGTGGTAACTATAATGGGGGGAACACAGTAAACATTTGTTATATTCTTATTCTTTGTAACTGCGACTTTCTGTTGTCTGTTTCTAATTGATGCAGAACAGCTACACTATAGGGAGGTCCCCATGTGCTGAACGTGGGTGCCTGAAGGGAAAAGGACAACTAACCACACTTAACGTGTGCTGTTTCTAGGAGTAATTCTCACAGATGTGTCTGCACATATGGGTGGGTTCCTCACGTTAACAAATCCCCCATCGAAGAAAATTGTGTCCTCTGAGTCAGAATATGATTAACAGCTTTCTGCAGTGGTGTCTCTCCTCTCCGGGGGGGGGGGGGGGTTAGGGGGGGCCTGTGTCCGGTCCTCCCTCACTGTCCGTGAGGTACTTACTGTCTTAGGAGCGAACAGGCACATGCTTCATGCCCTACCTCCTGCTCTAGCAGACGCTGACCACTTTCCATCTAGAAACAGCAGTAATTCCCAGCTTGCCTTGATGGGATTTTCATATCCTACGTTCCTTTTCCTCAATTAGGGTATCAATAACCAGAAATAACTGAATTTTCACTAGCAGAGCAGATGGGAACTTCACTTCTAGACACTGGATTTCAACGAATCGTGTGCCAAGAAACAAGCCAGGGGCTTTCAAAGAGAAGGGGCCCGGCCAGGAGAAAGCTGGGGTGCATGCGGAGCGACCCGCTCACTCCGAAATCTGAGCCCAGCCCTTACCACTGCCAGAAACCAGGCCCAGTGCCAGATGAAAAACGACACAGCTCTTCGCGGGGCAGGGAAGACGGGAGAACGAGAAAAATACGGCAAGGGTCCAGTGGAGGCTAAGAGCCGTGGGAACACGGCAAAGCCAGGTGTGGTGGGGTCACCCCAATGTCCTTGCTGCCAGGCCGAGCCCTCATGCTATTGGTGACAAAGCAAAGCCCACTGACGCTTCTAAGATAATCTGTCAACATCACCACAATGTCTTTCCTTAAATAGTAAATGGAGGCTTTCTACAACATGTGGGCTTAGAGGCTGAGCCCTGGGAGCTACTTACTGCACAGAAAGCAGCAGCGGTGGAAGCTTCTCCCGTCGCACTGCACCTCTTCCGCGTGGTACACGGTCCTCCCACAGGCCCCGCACTTGTTGCCACCTCCCCAGACAGGCATTCTGAAGGAATAAAGGATTCGTGAGAACGACCCCACACCCGATGAGATGTCTGACAAGTTCCCGGGGGGGCGGGGGGGACAGCTCTAACCCCACCTTGAGAGGCTGGCGTTCCCCCAAAATCGCCTCCTCTAGTTGCAGTTCTTTAATTAGCAAACTCAGGGTTGCAGGGCACAAGCCGCCTCCCTGCAGGACAAAGGAGCAGCATTCAGAAAGGTACTGGTCGCAGGCACAACCCATGTGAGGCCAGCAGCGAGCTGGGAGTTAAGAAAGGAGTGTGGGAGTGGAGTGGGAAGGCCAAGGCTGTGTCCCCCATGCCCCCTTCTCAATGATGGGTTCTGAAAACCCTGCTGAAGAACACACACCTCGGGAGAGGTTTTTATTACATGTTTATAAATTCACTGTAACATCACCAGATTCTTAACATGTACCATACACAAGCTGCAACACTCTGGAGGGAGGAAGAAAGTGTTGAGTTGCTGTGCAAGAATGAGTTTTATATTTGTCCTCTGGAGTTATGCAAAATTACAGCATCGAGAGTTGGGTCTGTGACTCTATGACTATGCACAGAGCCTGCTATAACCACAACCAACAGCCCTCCAGATGGCTATGATTTAGGTTTCTCTGCTTCACTAATCCCTAGGTCCCCAGCCCAACCAGGAGTTGTTTGCCCCTCTTTGATAGGCCTGTCAGTCCACACAGAACAGGCTCTGGAGATCCCCACCCCCAATCCCGGGCCCAATACGTCAAAGCACCCTGGCCCGCTTCTGTCTGAGAGCTCCAAGTCTGAATCCTGCTATCTTGCCAGGACATGGCGCCAGTGTGTCCTAATCTCCCTCCTCAACGGACCGGTCCCCCTAGCTGCTGTTTAAGATGCCTACTTCGGCAAGACCAGCACAGTCGGCTGTGAGGTACAGAAAGTTGTCCTTCAAGGACGGTGTGTTTTGTCTGCCCTGCCCTGAGAATGTCTAAACACAGAGTGAAAGAAGTCCTTCTTTCTGCTCCATCGTTTTCAGGCTTCTCTTCTGTGAGTGGTACTCACAGCCCTTGGTGATGACATGTCCTCGGATGAGAGGCACGCCTCTCTAGGAAACAGCTGGATGAGACACAGAGACCTTCTTTCTAACTGGGCTGCGGCTAGCTAAATAAGGGAAAAGGAGGGCTGCAATGCAATCCATTGAAGAATCTTCAGTTCTTAAAAAGGCAAGTGGTAAATTCCTACCCTCCTGCCCATCTTACAGTGTTTCAATGATCCAGAAATCAGTGACTTCCTGAACACTGAGATGAGGCCTTTCTACAAACAAGTCGTACAGCATCAGTCATTGTGTCAGGCACATTTCTGGATATACGGTGTTCTCGTGACCCTCTTGCGCTCACACCTTCCCCTGGATTTTCTCCAAGGAAGCAACCATCTCTTTGTTGGTCCATGCACTTTAAAGAAGTATTTACTAAAATGTGGTTTCCTTGTGATCGCCCACTACATGCTGGTACCAATTCAAGATGAAGTTCAGGTGAGAATTTAGAAACTTCAAACAGTTTTATGCCCCAACAATCAAGTGCATGATCAGTGGACTCATCTTGTTGAACAGCACAGAATCAGAGAATCAATCAGTACTTGGAAATTAAAACAAAACAAAAAATGGCCCTCTAGCAGATAGTTTGAGAAAAACTTATTTAAAGGTTATTGACTTTACCCTTAACTCCAGGGCTGGGCATGTGCCTGGTCACAGCAATTAGGTCACTGTGGCCCCCATCACAGTAATTGATGTAGGAATGGGCACATGACCCTACAGCCGGTCAGTGAACATTAAACCCCAGGGCTTTGGTCTAGGAATGTCTGGACGCCTGGGTGAAGCTGCCAGCAGCTCTCTCGCCATCGTAAGAAAAGCACCTAAGAGTGAAGGCAGCACAAAAGAAAAGAGATGGACTAGTTTAGACACTTTTCAGCTGTGTCTAGTCTTATCCTGGGCACTATGTGAGCCAATAAATTGCCTTTTTAAGTTGTTTGGAGACGGAGCTCCTATTCCTTGAAACAAACACATACAAAGAGACCTGACTGATAGGACTAGTTATCATTAAACTGTTGGTTTCAGCTTGCAAAAAGCCTACTTCATTATTCAGACAAGACCAAGGTAATTCCAGCGGTTCACCAACGTCACTGGCTACCGCAAAGGCATCCACAGAGGATCAACAGCTGGCAACAATGGAATAAATCTGCAGGCTTTCCTTCCGTAGTTGCATAAATCAGTTATTCCCGTCCCTGGAGGTGCTTCATTGTTTAACTCCACAGTGAAATTTGAGTCTGACTGTCTCAGCTATAAAGCCCTGGCTCCCACAGCCTTCCACTGGCTTGAGTCTGGCGACTTTGTCCCATGGCTCCAAAGTTAGCAGAGTTCTGGAATGCTCATAGAGGCCACAGACTTCTGCTGTAAGTACCCTCGTGATTCCAGAGGAAACCTAAAACCAAATCCAGGCCCGTAGGTAATGACCTTTCAAGTCCTTAAAACTGGAAACCAAGCATCAAGAGCCCAGCTGGCTTTTGAAATATTTTGTGATTGCCAAGGTATTTCTCATCATATCAAAAAGTGTACTATTTAATATCAATGTGTATTTTACATTTTCATACCTACTTACTTTGGTGCTGTCACCAGGAAGGAACCAGATTTCCATCAAGACTAATGCTCTCTTGGGTTATCTTTGAATAGCATTTAAAAGCACATTTTCAAAAACAAATTCGGGGTGCCTGGGTGGCTCAGTGGTTGAGCCTCTGCCTTCAGCTCAGGTCATGATCCCGGAGTCCCAGGATCGAGCCCCCCATGGGGCTGCCTGCTCGACAGGAAGCCTGCTTCTCCCTCTCTCACTCCTGCTGCTTGTGTTCCCTCTCTGGCTGTGTTTCTCTCTGTCAAATAAATAAAATCTTTAAAAAACAAAACAAAACAAAAAAACTCATCATTTTGTTATTCTCTATTATATAGCAATTTGGATTTTTTTAAAAGGGAAGATCTTTCCTTTCTTTATGTAATTCACAGTTACTTCAATTCACTTCTTATAAAGTCAAGTTGGATTTCTACTGCCATGCCCACCAGTCAAATGAGTCACTTTTCAGGAAATACCCATCAAAGTGCTACAACATTCAGCCTTCTATGTTAAAAGCCTTTTTCCCTCTAGGGTGGGGACCACATTTCTGTCTTTCCCATACTATCTACCAGAGCAGTTGGCACATGTCAAAATAACTTCTGTTGTTTTAAAGAATTCCTCCTTTTTCAACCTGTCTGTACAATTCCCAGTCCGATCTTATGCTGATCAAGACAAAGGTCGTCTTCTCTCTGTCACATTTTTAGATTCTAAGTAAAATTTCCAAGTCACTAACATTTTAAAAGTTCCATCCAGTTCCAAGGCTTTCCTAAGGCTTTCTGCATAACTGTCTCTGTGGTCCAAGCAAATAGAAAAAGCGTCCTCAAAAAGCTTCAGCTAGAGTCATGCTTTATTTTTTATGTTAGATGCTGAGTAGTTGGGTGTTCCTGACAGTAGTCTCTATTTCGTGTGTCTGAAATATTTCTGAATGGAAAGAAGGGAGGGAGAGAGGAATGTTGGTTTGGGTAGATCTGTGTTAACATCACTGTTAAAATGGTTGTGCAACCTTGGGCTTAGTTTTCTCATCTGTGCAATAGGGAAAGGTGGCTCTCTCTACCCAAAAGAGATATTGCGAAGATAAAAGGTGATTGAATGTTTTGGCAGACATCCAGTAACTGTGAGCTTGAAAACGGAGGGGGTCTTTCATACTGTCCTGTCCATCCTGCTATACACACTCCAGTAAGGAAACCCACTATAGAAGAGCATAGCTCAGAGCCACAGACAGGGTAAAGACAAAATGACTAGTCACTCATAAGCTTTCTTTGGGGACATTAAAACACACTGCAAGTACAATGATAGTTCCATTTGTGGTGCCTAAGAAATGAAGTTCAAATTTACACTTTTAGGGTGAACCCCAATGGACTTTTCCTGAATTTGGCAGGAAGAAGTGTGATGATCTTCCATTTCTGTCACTCTTGGCATGGCTATGCACAGAAAAAAATCCTAAAGCTTCATGGTTCCTACAAGCCTTTGGCTGCACTACTCCACAACAGCTGACATTAATCACAGCAAACTGGATTTGCACTGAGCAATCTGGGCTGCATGCCTTTCCCTGATCCATGCCTTAATTTACAGAATGGTGAGAGGAGAAATGAAATCGCTCTTTACACATAGCGCGTGAAAGAGGCCAAACACAGGCTTATTCTCTGTTTCTGTTTCTTCTTGGAGAGAAACAGAGAATAAATGTGTGTTCTTTGTTTTTCAATGTCTGAAAAGAGTTCTAGCACTAGGATTTATCCACTGTGTTTTAGATTGAAAAGCTTGGTTTACATCTGAACACCTACATGCAATTTCTCTTTGCTGCTTTTCCCCAGGCAAAGACAACCACCCAAAATTTCATAAGAGAAAATTACTATCGTCTAAATCTGAGTCACCTTGTGGTAAAGTTACCTCATTCTCTAGATAACCATGAAGAGCCGCAGAATAGCCACATGGATCATTCTTACACCACCTGTTCTGCATTTAGCATCTTATTTTAGAATCTAAGCGTCTCGAACCCAGGAATCTAGAGTCTACATGTCGCCACTTGCAGTCTTAAGTTTTTTGCTTTGATATTAGAGGTTTGGAGTGAATCCGTCTACAAGCCCAGATTCTAAATACTTCCAGAAGCTCTGACATTTCATTACCACATACAGGGTTTTATTATTATCCTAGGATCTGGCTAGAAACTTCCAATTTCCCGAAAGGGAGATTTACCATAAACCAGTTTCATTTTGAGACACATCCAGAGGGGTCGCTAGTGAAAGAGTATGTAAATTAGTTGCACTGTCCCAAATTACAATGATTTTTAACAGAGTTTGAGAGTTGAAGTTAACTGGAAATTAAGCTTTACTCAATGCCTTTTCTAAAAATGTTTCCTTCTACTTAACTGCACTATCTGGTTAGTCTATTTCCCTTATCTCAGGGAGTACCATTGAGCCACGGATAGACTTCAGGTCTCAGTGATCAGCAACTGCGTTCCGTTTGGTCCCCTATCAAAGCCAAATCTTCAAGACAGCTCAGCCTAAGGGTGAATTAAGAGCATGGATTTTGGAGTCTACAAAGTCTCATTTCCTTCATATATGAGATGAGAATAATGTGTCTTTCTTACAGTTATTAAAACAATGAGATGAAAACATACTTATAGGAGGCACTCAGTGTATAATGATATACTCAATATACTCAAAGTAAAATGTTGTTATCAATCCTCATCTCCCACTCCTCTCACATAGCCATTCCTTCATGATACCCCAAATCCCTCCCCATCAGGGCAAGTGACTTTCTGCCCTCCCTCATCCAGCTAAATCCTAACTTCTTTACTGTATCACAAGTAATTCTTCTAGGGTAGGGGCAGCTAATGAACACTGTACAATGCTTTCTTATATGAAGATTTCACGTAAGTGTATTCATCCAGCATTTCATAAGCCATATCCTGGGTCAGGAACTGAATATGAAATGTTTGGTTATAAGGAAGGGGGCCTGTTCCTCAGGGAGTTCTGCTTTGGTGGTAGAACAATGGAAACAAATAATGGCACTACCACAGAACCTATGACATAGAGGCAGGTGGAAAGGGATTCAGAACATCTGCACCATCTACTTGTATAGGGATGGCAGAAACCACTTCATCTTGTAGATTTACCGATAGTGGACTCCTGGAACTATGTTTGAAAAGACTCTGAAGCTCCGCCCAGATTCCGCACTAAAGATGGCTGTGATTCAAATGTCTGCTATGGAAACTGTGGTGTGCGTGCCAGCTTTTAAGACCTTCCTGGTGTGAGAGAAAGAGGGTGGAACTTACCTAGAAGGCTGAAAGTCAGTCAGCTGCTCTGTGATCATGGCCAAGTTCCTTAACCTCAACTTCCGCTATACCTTGGAAATGGATGACAACTCTCTCTCACTGGGTGGTTGGAGGATTTAATAAGGTAACATTTGTGAAGTACCTGGCAGAGAGCCCGTACTCCACAAACACTGGCTTCCTTTGCCTTCAGCAGCACTGTGGGGCCTCAATCTGGCTATCAGAAGTTCAGGCGTTAGGTGACCTGCTGAGGTCACTGACCTCCAAACACACGAATCTGGGCTCCACTCACTCTTGAGTGACTCTGGAACCACAAGCTGTTCCCCAAACTCCCAAATCTGATGGAAGGGGTGAGACCATCTCAAATCACCTGAGAATGATCAATCCTTGAGTTACCGAATTACTTGTACACGGAACGCCTTCTTCTCTGACCAGTCTTCATGGCTCCAGTGACCAGTGACGGAGTGTCTTCTATGGGCCTGTCTCACCCTGAAACTGCTACTCTCAACCAAAAAGCTCTCTACCACTCTTCTCTGCTGCCCTACGGCTAGCCTCACTACAACGGAATCCCTCCTTTTCGCCAGTAACTTCTCCTGTGTTCACCTCAGCCTCACCATGAATTACTAATTCTAAGCCCTGTTTCCACTTTTGTCTTCAGCGTGGGGTGCAGCAAAATCCTTGACACAGATTTGGATACTACCTGCCAAAGCACATATTGCAGTTAGAATGCAACCAGGCTATAAAATGGTCACCATGACCCCCAGCATCTGCCATAAAAATCCACAATCTGTGCAAACTGCAAGATATTTAATTATTCAAGCAATTTAACGTTTGTGCAATTTATCCCAAGACTACTGCTTATTTGCCAAAAGGTCTGATGTTGCTTATTTGATCTACTAGTTTTCTCACTTTAAAAAACGGAGATAATGCTTATTTATATCATAAACTAGTTCTGAGATTAAACAATATATGGAAATCATTTAGAATAGTGCTTGCCACATGGTAGGTTAATAATAATTACAAATACTTATATAAAGCTTACTATATGTGTTACTTATACGAAGGCGTCTCCTTGTACTAATTTATTTAACCTTCATAACGACAAAGGGAGACATTATCATTATACCATTATATGGAGAAGCTGAGGTATAGAGACATCAAGTGGCTCATAACTGTGAAACCAAAACAAAATTACGAATTCAATTTAAAAATCATTAGCAATAAAATTCAAATAAGCTATAGAGTTTGTTTCACAGATGTTTTGCTAAAAGTAAACCACTGTTGCCAACACAAATACAGTACTGACTTCTCTGGCTCTGGTGCAGGTTCCTTTTAAACTGGGCATTTCTTATATTATGTGAGGATTCAAGTCTCTCTTTTCTCTTTCAGAAGTACTGTGAAGCCACCATGAAACCTTCTTTCCTATAGGGAACCACGAAGCTATTTGGCCCTAATGTATTTATTACATGGCACCTCTCCTCTTTTTATTAGTGAAGGACAATCAGTAAGACCGTTGGCACAACGAGATAGTAAACAAAAAAGCAAGGAACCTGATATCCTTTGCAAATGATTCACAGTGTACTTCTATTGGTTCTTCCCTTCGACTTACACCAAAACTTAAAGTTTTTAACAATCAGAACTTGTGCCAGGTTCTTCCACAATCTAGTCTGAGAAAACTCCAAGTCAGGGTTCTTCAAGTGGAACCACAGTTTTCTTGAAATACTGGGGACTGGTGAACTTGGTACCACGGACTTTATTTTATGCACTTTTTTTTTTTAATTCACTTTAAAACATTTTGAAAAAGGATTCAGACGATTCATCAGATGGCCAGAAGGGTTCACCACACAAAAACAGTTAAGAATCACCATTCTGGGTAATCCAGGCCCCAAGGGAGTCTAGAGATTCCCCACCCAAGAGAACCCCGGGGATGCCTTGCAAATATCAGCCCAAGAGGAAACCTGTGAGTATCTGCAAAAGAAGAGACCTGCCCTCCAGGCAAGGCCAGATGATACCGTTCAGTTGGCTTTCACTGAGAGCCATTTCCCCATATATTCAAGGAAGTTCACAAGAGTGTCAGATGACAAGGAATCTCTCCCTGGCTGAGCTGGGTTTTGTTCAAGGATCAAATCGACACGCCTTATGACAACCCTGGTCTACATGCTATTATGTCCATTTTATAAGATGGAAGTTAACAGAGGCCAGAGAGTAAAGTAACTTCCCCTATGTCATCAAACCAGTCGTGCTGGAGCTGCAAGAGACTTGGGAAAGTGGTCAGTCCTGCCCTTTTCACCAGGACATGACTCCTCCCCACTCAGAGGCTTGCTCTCCCCAGCTCATTTCATTTACCTCGTTCTTGGCTGAGAAGAATAAAACTTAAAGGCCCACATCTCCATGGCCATTTAGTGGAAATGTTGAGGCTGAAGCTAGGCTTCTACAGCTCCTCATTTATTGCCGTTCCCTCTTTGCTATGCCAACATTATTGCTGTTTTAGTTGAAAATACAATTTCCCCCAAATCTAAGTTATTTGGGAATTTCATCAGCCCTCCAATGAGCATTGCTTTCATCACAGTATTTAGCATATTAGTATTTGCATCAATCAATAATTGAATACATTTGGAGGAATTCATTAAAAATTTATGATCAAAACCTTAGATCAAATCTGCTGTTATCTATTGCTTGAGTCCAATAAAATATTTGTCCCCCACAGTTGCAATCTTAACTCCTTCGTTTTTTCATTCAATTAACCAATACTGGCTTTGGTCCAACTGTGTTCAAGGCACCAAGGCAAATACTGACTCTCAAAAGACTGATGAGATGCAGATCCCGCCTCTTGTATTTTCACTCTAAAGGTGTAAAGAAAACTAGAATCTAGAGTAGAAAGAACGCTGAAATATACTGATCAAGTACCTGAGAAAAATGACCAGGGACAGTGAGGGTAGACCAGGGTAGACTTCAAAAAATCAGTTATGGTTTGGTATGCAGTTTTGAAATTACATGATTCATTTTTAGAATCCGTCAGCCATCTCTTTCCTGAAATATCTGAATCAAATTATAACTAAATTTGTGGTTGTCCTATTTGAATTCTTAGCATTTCATCAGTAGAGCTTTAAAACAGGTTAATTAGAAAAGGGCTAAAGAGATCGCTTTTACTGCCTGAGTTTTAAAAAACCTACCCCAAATGAAAAGATTTGCTATATTGAAAGGACACATAAAGTGAAAATGTGCTTAGTCTGCAACCGGCAAATAAAACAGGTTAAACATTTTGGGTAACTATTTAAACAAATATCCTTCAACAAACGTCCGGGCTTGGAGGGGGGGGGGGGGGCAAGGTTGAGTATCTCCAGGCGGCTTAGAAACCCCCTCCCCCCAGGGGCTGCCTACGTGGAGCTTTGCAACTCAGGATGTGATTTTCAGGACCTGTTGCAGAATTTCACAACCAAGCATTCTGGCTTTCCTGTTTGTACCTGAATAATAGAAAGTTCCGGAAAAAGCTGGGAGTGATCGACCTGATGTTTCACAGCTGTTCTTCAACATTTAAGATTCAGTCAGTGCTTGGTGGGTAGAGACCACCAAACAATGGGGATGCCGGAAGTTCTGTACTGCAGCAGGGGAAGGATTCTGGGCTCAGCGGGCTGTGGAACCCTCCACCTTACTCCCAGGACTCCCAACCAGCCCCTGGATAAGGTCTCCTTCAGCGCAGCACATTCCGGACAGAGAACACCCCGACACTAGGATCCCCCCCACCCCTGCGTGAAAAGAGAGAGAACCGGCTGCCGGAGGAGCGGATTCAAAGCTACCAAAAGGCGGATTAAGCAGCAACGCGAAACTCTCCGCCCTGCCTCTCTCGCAGAGAAACCGGTCCGGAGCAACCCGTAGGGAGGTCACGCACGATTATTTATCTGCCGTAAGGACCTGGGATCCGAGGACAGGGCCGCGGCGGCTGCGGGGAGCGGTGCAGGTGTACGGAGGGGGACTGGCGGGACCGGGGCGCGGAGGTGAAGAGGACCTCGGAGGCGCGAACAAGTGGATATCGGGAGGGGGATGTCAGAGGAGATAGGGGATCGCCGGCAGGACGTCCTGAGGACCCCGGGAGACTGTGAAATCTCCCTCCCCTGAGGTAAGCGGAAGCGCCCCCACCGCCACTACTCACTCGAGTCGGAGGCAGACCACGAACGGCCGGCCGAGACAGCACAGCCAAGACAGCAGAGACCTCGCCGGCAGTCCGGGAACTGCCTCGAAGCCAGCGCTCGCACCTTTTAAAGACTCCTGTGGGCGTGGCCTCTGGGCCCCGCCCCGCCCAGCGGATTCTCGGACCTGCTCTGGAGGGCTGGGGGCGTCTGGCGCCGGGCTGCTCCGCTCAGCTTAGGGCTAGAGGCCCAGAGACAAAGGGCAGAATCCCGCCTCTTCCTGCTGTTTCCCGCCCGCCTGGCTTCTCTCCACGTCCCAGGACCCTCCCGCCGGCCCTATTCCCCTCCCTCCCCACGGGACCGGGCAGTTTCCAGAAGTGAATAGCAGTTGGAAAAGGAGGCTGCCTTAACCTTCGGAGAGACCAAGCCCGGAGACTGTCCCGTCGGGGAATAGCCCCCGCCGCCCTGAAACGTACCCTTCCCACCACGGGCGCCAGTTTTTCTGGAGGGAACCGTCCAAGGTCCAGGAGGCTCCCGCAAGTAGAGAAAGGCCAAATCGGGGCTTTCCGCCCCTCTCCCTTGCCTTGTCCTTGTAAGTAAACTCAACGTGATTAACTTCCTCAGTGGGCAAATGTTCTCTGCTCCCATTTCCAGCTTGTGGGAATCCACAACCTTCCTGTTCTTAAAGAGCAAAATATCTCATTTAGACTAAATAAAGACGTTACGAAAACGCCTCATTCCCCAAGTATTTTGAGGGCAGGGCGGCACAGGCAGCTGAGGGGGAAGAAACCTAAACCCAGCCAGAAACCAGGGCACCTAAAGGTCCAAGGACGCCAGTGACAACTCAGGGGACCTCATAACTGAGCTGCAGGATGACTTATTGCTTTAGATGAAAGGAAAAATAAACAATGCCAGGTCTCTCTGGTTCACATTCTAGGTCTACTGATGACCTCTGTGCCAAAAGCCACGATCCCTAGGAATTGATATATGGGAGAATGGGGAACTGGAAAAAGGCTATTACTGAAACTATTACTCCGTCCACAAATGCAATAGCTTGCTGTGGTCCAGAGCGTCTCAACCTGGACATGTGACCTTCAGGGCTGGGTAATTCTTTGTTGCAGGGGCCTGTTCTGTGTATCCTAGGGTGCCTCCCGCCATAAGATACCAATATGACCCCTCTCTCCACTTTGTAATCATCAAAACCAAACTTTGGCTTTGCTAGATGCCCTGGCAGGCAGAGGGCAGAGGACATCGGTTGAGAACCACCACGCAGGTCCACATTTGCATGACGCCTTGCAGAACTGGCTTCCGGTACTGTGCTGGGGCTAACACAGGATAAACTTGCTCCAATAGCAGCTGTATAGTCTCTGTCCACCAAATACCCTGCAGAAACACATAGTGGAGACCGACATCTGATATTGTGGCAGGAGTCTGGAAGTATTCCTGTCTGCTGTGAGCTTTTCTAAATATGGGCAATCCATAGTTTCATGATATCAGCTAATATAAAAGTGACTTGACTCCTGGGGCTGACAGGACAATTCTGTCCTCAGATTCTACTTTCACTCTAGTTCTGTTGTTTACCATTTTTACTTTTTCTTGCCTAAGTTTCTATAGTGTTTCTACTGAATGGAACTCTGAACTTCACTATTGTGCTGATTTTTGGCAAACCTCTCTCCTACCCTTGGGTTCTTGATGTGACCTGTTTGCTTTCTGAGGCTCATGTTGTCCCTAAATTTCACAGCCTCATTCTATTATTTGAAGTTGGGCTTACTTCTAACCTAAAAGTATTTCTGCCCTCTGTTCCTGTGTGTATTCCTCAGTGTATTTTACAGTGAGTCTACGGTGATAGTGTACAACATTTGATTTTGAATAAATCTGTATTTGTATTTATTATCAACATTTTAACAAGTATTTTATTTCCCTTTAAAATTTTCTTTAAACTGTTGATTCTTTTCCTTGTAAATATTAAGGAACTATTTCAGATGATTAGAGAGAATGCTGCAAAAAGAAAGAGTATGAGCTCTGGAAACAAACTGATGTGGTTTCAAGATACAGCCCTACCTCCCAGTAGCTCTGGGATCTTGGCCTAATACTTGACTTTTTCACACCTTTTTCTTTATCCATAAGATTATGATGCTACAGAACTTGTAGGATTGTTAGGATTAAATCAGATTATGTATGTAAAATGCCAAGCCAAGCACCTAGCTCATGGTAAACTCTCACTAAATGATGGTTGTTTTGTTAAGCTTTAAGCTATCTTGATGTCCTTTTCTGCCTTAAGAAAGAAATAGAAACTGTGTTTTGCTGAGCATTCATCTTACACGGTCTACTGAAAGTTTGGTAGTAAGAAGGTATTACGTGTTTTCCAAAATAATTAAGAGCCTTCCAGTAGAAAGTAAATTGCGAGCCTGGGGAAGAGACAGTGGGAGAAGAATAAGCCCTTCTGAATTCCATATGGTCCTAGTCTGTTTGACCCCCTTCGATCTTATAAGAGGCAAAACTGAAGGTTAAATGTGTCCAGTAGGAGGTTTCTGTTTCCCAAGAAATGCACATTATACTTGTAACAGCTCCTCCATTCTCTGGAAGCTATTAAACAATTTCATATGAAAGTTCAAGGTCACTGTCCTAAGGCAAGTTGAACCAAGGTTGCTTTTCTTCATGACCTTGTGCTCAAGTTCAGATTTTTCAAATATTTTCATTATTTTTATATCATGTTACTTCTTCTTAACAAAACTCTGAACCAGATGAGTATGAATATAAACATAGGGCCTCTTCGTTTTATTTTAGAGCAAGGATTCCTTCCCAGAAGCCAGCTAGGCTATGGTGAAGAGAAATTTTTTTAGTATATGTGAAATAAAGGAAAATATAAATTCTCCCTTTGCTAATCTACATGCTTAATGATGACAATAATAATAATAATAATAAGAAGAAGAAGAAGAAGAAGAAGAAGCTGTTCCATCTTATTTCTTAGCCAAGATTTAACAGCACTGGTAGGAATTAAAAATTACTTACACTCAACCCTAATAGTTTATGATGCATTTTCTGGCAGAGAAAAGAATCATGTAAGTTACATATGCTTAAATTTTGAAAGTTAGAGTATCTTATTCATGATATTTATCTAGTTGGTTTTTTTCTGAAACTTATTTGAGACTCCAACTTCATTGTAACTTGCATTATTTCTTACTCTTCTTTCTCCAAAGAATACTGTTCTGGGGTGCCCATGTGGCTCAGTTGGTTAAGAATCCAACTCTCGATTTCAACTCAAATCATGATCTCAGGGTCTTGAGATCAAGCTCCATGTCAAGAGTCAAGATTCAAGATTCAATCTCTCCCTCTCCCTCTGCCTTTCCTCCTCCCCCTTACTCTCAAAAAAAAAAAAAAAAAAAAAAAGACTATTATCACTTCTGTTACAGGGTTATTGATGTTTTCATTTCTCTCAGAGCTCTCTAGCTTTTCTAGCCAAGCTTATGCTTTCTTGCTTTCTTATTACAGTGAAGTTTTCCTAGCTTGACAAGTACGAAAAATATGGTTAACCTTAATCTCCAAGACCCTCTGTTCCATCCATCTTCCCTCAACCTCGTGAATGCCCTGTTTGCTTTTCTCCCTTATGTTCAGTTGGTGACCTCCCCTCCTTCATTCGCATTGGCACCACAGCCTCCATTTGCTCAGCTTACCTCCTCTAATTGGCTGTGCTTCCTCTCATGTTTATGCTTGCTGACCCCGAATGATATCAGAGGAAAAGCTCATTCTCCAGTCCCTCACCAAGAATATCCACTCTGAGGGTGGCTTTGATCCAGTTGTGCATCATTTTTAGTTACATTCTCTTGCTCTTCAATTTCTCAGCCTCTATAGCTTCCTTTGCTTTTACATTGCAAAACTGCTGTGTACCCCATATCTTAAAGAACTGGCAAAATTTCCATGATTTTTGTAGGAGGTATTAGAGGTGGCCTCTCCCGCATGTGTTCCTCTTTCCCAAAGGCTTGGGTCTCTGGCATCTGTGTGGTTTCAGGGATGTTTTCTAGAAGCCCTGGCTTGGGCATGGACTACTGGAGCCAGTCAAGGTCTTCCAAGCCTGGTTTGGCTGGGGGTGGGAGTCATGTGTGACGTGAACCCATCCTATCAGAGTGAATCTCTGAGCTCTGGGGGTGCTGACACAGAGCCATGTTTAGCTGTTCTGGAAGGTTCTGTGTGCACACAGGAGGCCTGGAGTTGTTGCAGTCATTTTTGCTGGTAGGAAGCCTACCTGAGAATGATTCAACACAGAGAGGACAGAGAAATGGAGCCGAGCTCTGAACAAAGTGCTCATGCAGTTTGTCTACTAGCAGGATCTTTTCATCTTGGGAGCAAATGAATTCCTATTATTGTTTATTCCATTTTGGGATAGATTTTCTGTTGCCTGCAATCAGGACTTCTAATTGATTATGGTGGTTTAAAACTATGACCACAAATTCTCTGATGCTTCTCCCTTCGTCAGGTGGAATTTCATTCCCCTCCCTGGAGCGTGTGCTGGTTTGGTACCTTCCTTCTAGAAAATAGAATAAAGTGGATGATTCTAAGATTAAGTAAAAAAGGGTGTTGTGACTTCCTTCTCTTCCATCCCTCTCACTCCCTTCTATCTCTGTCTCTGTCTCTCATTACTTGCTCTGCAGAAGCCAGTTGCCACGTCAGCAGGACACTCAAGTGGCCTTGAAGGGCCCACCTGGTGAAGAACAGAGGCCTCCAGCCAATAGCTCCAGAGAGCTGAAGCCTTCTGCCAACAAAAACATGAGTGAGTTTGGAAGGAGATTCGATAATCTTGGTTACCCTTGAAATGCCTGGCTGACACTTTGCGCTCTCATGAGAGACCCCGAGCCTCTCACTGTGGTCACAGAGTGTCCAACTGCCAAATCCATTACGATTTTTCAGTTCTTACCCTACTTGACCTCTTGGTTATAGGACAACACTGAATAAGTATATGATTGTGTATACATGCACAGAATGGAATTTTCTAAGAAAGGTCACACTTCTGAAGTTTCCCACAAATGTTAACTTCTGTCTTAAGATACTGTTCTGATGAGAATAAATTCTCAAAGTTACAGTCACTAGGAAACTTATTCTTCCTTTTGAAAATTTTACCATGAGGAAGGGATTACACTACAGGATGTATAAAATAATTTTTTATTATCTCACGTGATAAGAAACACCAGACACTTCCAGAAAAGTAAAATATAAATACTCTTTTAACAGGATTTTTTCTGCTACAGATTACATAAGAATAAATGTATATTTATCCACCAAATTTCAGGTAATATTTTTAGAATTTGCAATAAAGCTTATTGAAGAATTTTGTTTTTCCCCCCATTCAGAAAAAGTCTAAGTAAATTAGTCTAATTGGGATTTAAAAATTAGCATTTGGGTGTAGAGTTTATTTCAAATGTAGTTAAATAAGATTTCCATATACCTTTTGATCGCTGAACAAAGTACCAAGGAAAATTTCATAAAAATTTCCACTTAAAACATCATTCATATATATATACACACACACATATATATACATATATAATACTTTTTTGGGAAGTGATGTAAGGAAGGTTAATAGCATTTTGGAAACAATGCACAATTGCTCTAATTGATAGGCGCTTGATTATTTACAACATATGCTGCCAGGATTTTTCTGTAATGATCACATATGGGATTGATAGTCATTTGTAATATGAAACTTCTCTTTCAAAAGAAAATAAAAACTGTCATGTTTCTGCATCTCGCACCTCATAAGAAAAGTGTTGAGCTATAGACAAAATGTTAATTTTTTTAGAAAGCTCCTATAAATTCTGTATTTATATGTTCATAAGGAAAGCTGACTTAGATTTTTCTTTAAACATTATTGGCCTACCCCAATCTGAAAAGGATGGTGGGAATACTCAATTCCCATTCCTCATTCTTAAATGCCATGTGTTAAAAGACTCAAGTTTCTGGTTTATTTGTCCCTGTGTTCACTGCAACAGAAGACTTGATGTGCTGAAGAAGAACCAAACTCCACTGGCCTGTTAAGGGCTGGGTATGCGCTCGGGTATTTATGTTTACATTGACTTGCAAAACTACTTGAGTCCTCTATGAAAGGGCATTGGGCTACCCTGGAGCAATCTTTGTCTCCTGTCCAAATTCAGCTGTAAAACCATAAATGGGAAAGAGCCTAATTATACACCATAGGCTGTTCTTCAAGCCAACAGCATACACAGCAACCCCAATAACAATGACCATTTGCTGAACCATTTGCTGAACAAAGCCTTGCATGTCAAACATTTTAGGAATATTTCTTCTGGTCCAAACAACAACCTTTTAAGATCATAGTATCTTTCTTTCCATTTAACAGATGAGTAAAGTGAGACTCATGGAAAGTGAATAAGTTGTCCAACAGCCACATGGGATGTGGCAGAGCTTGGACTCAAATCCAGCCTGGATCCAAACCTCACAGTCTTTCCATTACTGAATGGGGCATTTCACCGATGATTCGTTCCTCTCAGACAAGAAGAACAAAACAATAGTTTTGCCTGATAGCACTAAGGACTATGAGCTTCTTGGGTGCAAGTCTTAGACTTTTTAAAAAAGATTTTACTTATTTATTTGATAGACAGAAACACAACTAGAGAAGGAACACAACCAGGGGGAGTGAGAGGGAGAAGCAGGCTTCCCTCAGAGCAGAGAGCCCAATGCAGGGCTCCATCCCAGGACCCTGAGATCATGACCTGAGCCGAAGGCAGAGGCTTTTTTTTTTTTTTTTTTTAAGATTTTATTTATGTATTTGACAAAGAGAAACACAGCTAGAGAGGGAACACAAGCAGGGGGAGTGAGAGAGGGAGAAGCAGGCTTCCTGCCGAGCAGAAAGCCCGATGCGGAGCTCGATTCCGGGTCTCCGGGACCATGACCTGAGCTGAAGGCAGTCGCTCAACCAACTGAGCCACCCAGGCGCCCCTCGGTGCAAGTCTTCATTCAGGCAAACCAAACATGAAACCTTTGTGGTGTGTGGACATGCACTAGACAGCATAGCTGGCTGGTGTGAAGGCTATAACAAGAAATTGCATCACAATACGCCTAGTTGGTCTCAGCCAGGGGAGCAGGCCTGTGGATGGGATGTGTGCTGGGGCTGGCTGAGGCAGAAATGGATGTGGGTATAAAGAGGAAGCAAGGGCATGAAAAAGGCATCACACTATCTTCTTTGAGCTAAGCCTGCCACATGTTGATTGAGCATGTTAGACAGTGTGGAAACACCAAAGTTTAATTTGGGCACAGCCATTTTTGTCCCATTACCTTTTTGGGGCACAAGGATGGAATAAATTCTTTACACAGAGTGGGAACAAGACACGTGGTCTTTCCTCCACCTCTATCCATCTGAGGAAACGGGTAAGTTATTTAACATTTTTGAGCTTAATTTTTGTCTAAGTCAAGCTGATCACTACAGACCCTTTAGCTCTGGAATTCTATGATTCTGCTAGCAGTAATGATAAGATATTACAGTTATGTATTTTTTGGACATGGAAGGGCATTCGCATGTAGTTAGGTGACAGATAATTACAGATGCCAGAATTTCCAAGAGAAGCAGGAAAGCGAACAAGTCAGTAGAGCCAGCATCAGTGCAGTTTTAACCAGACCCTTCTGCTGCCCAAGCCTGCCTCTCAATATCTATTCTGCTAGAGTCAGAGTGGACTTTCTGCTTTAGCTACTGGAAGATACGTTGTCCCTGACTATGGTCGTCATCTCATGTTCCCCACTTGTCTTCCATATACGTCCTCAGGTGTATGTCTACCATTAGGGCTTGGTGAAAATTTGGTTACATGAGAAACCCAAGCTGCAAGGGAGTTTTGGAAACTCCAGAGTTGTAGCCTCTGGAGGACAGGAAGCCACGTCAAAAGTGTGAGTGGGTATTACGTGAGCCTGTGTGTAGCATTGGCCCCAGGCGTTAAATCACTGCGTGCGAAAAGAGGGGCCCTTTTGTAGAGGTATGTGACATACAATACAAAAAGTCTGAAAGAGTATTCACTAAAATGTTAGTAGTGTTTTGCTTCGATCAGAAGTGTTAGCTTCTATACTATAGAGAAGTGTTCACTTCTCTATATCGACTGATAGCTCCACCATGAATAAGTATTCCTTGTATTATTTCTCAAAGAAAAATAATGCTTATTGTTTATGTTCCTATGATTCTACATGACACACAGGTGCTGTCCCTGCCTCTCTGTGTCTTGTAGCTGTCTGTCTTCAAGATACAGGCCACAGAATTAGACCTTGGAAATAATATTGAAGGGCATGACAACCTTATTTTAGTTCCAATCGTGTTAACAAATCTCTAGATATTTGAATCAGTTTCTTAATGAAGACTCATAGACAATATAGTCAATGACAGGGAAGCAAAGTGGGGTCTGAAGAAACATTATCTGGAGGAGTTGGGTTTTTTCTCCTCACAGCATATGTCTTTTGTCCATTTTAAGACAATGATAATTTTTCTTATGATGTGAGATTTGTGGTATTATGCAGTTTTGTTAACAAAGATAAACCTGACTGTAGGTTATTTGCATGAAGATCACACAGCTGTGCCCACAGCAACATGAAACAGGAGAGATAAAGCTGGGAAGGGAGGTGAGGGGTGGAAAGACCATGTCGGTATTTGAATGCAGTGTTAAGAAATATGGACTCAATTCAAATCTTATCTCCTATGACTCCCTCAGTGAGTGCAGATTTCTTCAAACAGAAAATATTAAACTATATTAAATCTATTGCCTAAACTTGAGGTTTCATTTTGAACTTGGAACAGCTTATGAGATTTCTAAATCAATAATTGTGGTTCATAAAAATTCACTTAAATAATTTGTTTATATAGTGCCACAGAAAATGCTGG
This sequence comes from Spilogale gracilis, assembly GCA_004023965.1. NCBI lineage: Eukaryota > Metazoa > Chordata > Mammalia > Carnivora > Mephitidae > Spilogale > Spilogale gracilis. Next base: position 21,529 of record PITA01005109.1, on the reverse strand, counting down.
GAACTACTTAGGTGTTAGATAGCTATAGTGCCTTCTTATAAAAATCAGTGTGATTAATGCAGTTACTTAATCTCATATTTTTAAAGCACTGCAATACACAAACTACTTTGTTAGGCTTTGGGGGAAACCGCATTTAAAGAAAATTTCTCTTCTCAAGAGTTTATGGTTTAGTTATGAGAGTCTAGATGTTCATAAAACCCTGCATTAAAGAGCATAATATAAGACATATTACAACACAGGAACACCAGAGCCCAGATGGGGAGCAGGCTCTGATACAAGGATGCAAGAACAGGGACTTTTCTTTGAAAGGTATAGGAAAGAAGGTGAGTGGGGAAGTGGGCAACAGGTGTTTCAGCCCCCAGGCAAGCCAGGAAATGATATGGACACAGCCGCAGAGTTATTCCACCCAAGTCACCAAGGAGATGAGGCGCCTATTCACCAGTGGTATGGACTGACTGTTGTGTTCTCCAAAGTTCGTATGTTGAAATCTTAATCCCAGATGTGATGGTATTGGGACTATGGTCCAGGGCCTTTGGGAGGTAATCAGGCTTAGATTAGGTCATGAGAGGATAAGGGACACCGGAGAGCTTGCTCTCTCTCTTCCCTCCTGTAAGGACACAGCAAGAGGCTATGGTCTCAAACCAAGAAAAGAGCCTCACTGGGAACCAAAGCGGCCGGTATCTTGATTTTGGACTTCCCAGCATCCAGAGCTATGAGAAATACATTTTTGTGCTTAACCCACCTGGTCTATGACATTTGACTGTGGCAAGCCGTGCACACTAAAACAAACAGACTCCATGGGTCTTGGAGCAGGGGCCCTCTAGAAACAGTTCCCTCTTTAGCACTTCCAGCCGGCAGCGCATGGGCAGAGAAGCTTCTCCCGGTTTGGAGGCGGTTCCCATCCATCACCAGGCAACTTCTAGCAGTTGGCAGGGCATCAGAACACTGAGGGCAAAGCTGGAGCTACCTGGGTGGAACTAGCAGCATCCTCCAGCAAGTTAATTCGGAGGAGGAAGGCAGTCTTCCATCCGTGGCAGTCTTCATACTCCAGTGAGGAGGTAGTGTTTCAATGGAGCCTTCAAGGGATAGGCTGTCAACAGACAAAGGCCAGGAAAAGCCATGCAGGGGAAAGCTGGAGCCTGAACCTGGAGGAGGCAGTCTGGGATGCCCTAGATAACCAATACAATCGCTATAACTCTATTTTATTTGTTTTTCCCCATGAAATGATTTAATCCTTGGATTTTATGTCTAAAAACATTGTTCATACCTTAATTTAAAAATAGTTTGTTGCTAAAAAATACTAACCGTCATTTGAGCTTTCAGTGAGTGATGATCACAGCACCATAACAAATATAATAATAATAGTAAAAAAGTTTCAAATATTGGGAGAATCACCAAAATGTGACTCAGAGACATGAAGCGAGCAAAGCTGCTGGAAATGTGGCACTGATAGGTTTGCTCGAAGCACGGTTGCCACGAAACTCCAGTTGGCAAAAACCACAATAGATGGCTACAAAGTACGGTAAAATGAGGTATGCCTGTATCTAGACTGTTTTCAAACTTGATTCTAAGGAATATTCATTTAATCAATAAGTATGAATTCTGTACAATATGAAGATGAGCAAGACTGATCAAACACCTGCCCTATGGAGTTGACAGTTTAGTAGATGATTTTGTTGCAATACAAAATGAAAGATCAGTCTACGACCCTTAGCAAGGCCTCCACCCTTAGGAGAACAGTTAGGAAAGTCAGGTGACTGCTCCCAGCTCCTGGCCCGCAGGGCTCAGCCTTCTTTACATTCCAAACCCTCCCCCACTGCTAACTATCCTACCGCTGGCCCTTAGTAGATACTGGGTCCCCTTGGTCAAATTATGGGAGAATGCACCTAAGCAGGAGTGAATGGCTCATAGGAAAATTTGAGTTCAGGTTTTGTAAAAGAATCACGGTGGTTAGCAGCACTTGTTTCCTCTACAGCTTCCTGCCTGTCTTGAGCCATGAGATTTATTTCCCAGATATTTTCTTCCACGAGGTCTTTAGCTTAGGATGAACTGTATTTCATTCCCTTGGCATGTGGTCAGCTAAGGCCGCACCTCCCTCCTTGCATCATAATATGCAAAAAGAAGCTTCTCTTTAAATTCTAGAAAGAGGTTTTATTTACTGTTTAAGCAGCTTCACTGAAACACCTGCTCAGGCTTCTGGTTTTCTTTTGAATTACATTTCTGTCAGCAATTACATGTGTAATGTTTTATGTTGTTAAGTTTTGTGTCTCATTAAAACAGTTCATGAACCACTTTTTATGGTTTCCATGTAGGTTACAGATTGAGCATATTTGCATATAAATCCAAGTCCCTGCCAAATTTAGAAGACCACCTTTAAAATGTATCTATTATCTTGCTAAACCCCCCCCTTTAAAAGATTTATTTATTATTTATTTATTTATTTGACAGAGAGATAGAGCACAACTAGGCAGAGTGGCACGCAGAGGGAGAGGGAGAAGCAGGCTCTCCACTGAGCAGGGAGCCCCAATGCAGGGTTCGATCCTAGGACCCTGGGATCATTGGCCCGATCCAAAGGCATCCACTTAACCAACTAAGCCACCCAGGCGCCTAATATTCTAATATCACCTCCATCTCCACCTTTTTTTCCCCCTGAATAATTTCTTTCCATCGTCAAAACCAAAATCTGACATTTTCCTCAGGGCCACTTTCACAAATCAAAGACTTGTATTACTATAAAAACTACTGCCTGAAGAGCAGCAAACTAGAAAGCCACATTAGGGTATGTATTGTGGACAGTGGGCTGAGCTCATTCATTAGCTGGGTAACTCCCTCCCCCGGCTCCCTGTTGTCCAGCAGAATCCTGGATTACTACAGCAGAACAATGTCTCTGGCAGATAGCTAACTCTGAATAGGGTTAGCTTACAAACGCCGAAGGTCGGCTCCAAAATTTCCGAAGCTGGCTTCCAAGGAGCATTAGAGTTCAAGTTGCTAATGGGTGTTTGGCAAATAAAATGGTTTTGTGGTCAAATAAGTTTGGGAATCCCTTTCTAGTCTATCTTTCTCTCGGAAATTGATAAAGTACATTAATGTATTATAGGTTCCTAACCCTATTTAACCGTACAAACCTTTCAAAAAGAACCTATTAACAACTCACAGACTTAGGAATATTTTTTGGGAAAGATTGATCCACATGGTTTCTATGCAGTTTATTTCCTGGATTTATTAGATCAGAGGACACGAACAGTTTTGTTTTTGGTTTTTTGGGTATTTTTAGTTCTTGATACATGTGTCTCTGAATGAATATATTTATTTCTGATTGTTTTTCTATGACTGACAAGTTTTGTCTTGATTATCAATGTGATTCACACTGTGTTACTGATTCATAGATGAACATTACCAAGTATATTCTTAGCTGAATAGTTTAATACAGGACTTCTCAAAGTGTGGTCTCTGGAGCAGAAACCTCAGCATTCGGCATTGTCTGAGAACTTGTTAGAAATGCAAATTTTCAGGTCCCACAGGTACTTGCTCAGAAACTCTGAGGGAAGTCAAGCAATCTGTGTTTTAACAAGCCTTCTAGTTAATTCTGAGGCACACTGAAGTTTGAGAACATCAGTTTAACACAGTATAAGACATCTGCTTTCAGCTCAGAAGGGGTAACAGGGACTAGATTTATCCTCCTATCTGAAACAACTGAAAAACTGAACAAAAACCATGAAACAATGTGTCTCAGACATGGCACATCAGGCAGCTCAAGATAATCAATCTTGAGAAATGGAAAACAAATGAAATGATCCCTACCACTGCTTCAGCTCACCACCTAAAGAGAGTTTCCAGGTTGAAGTCACAGAAAGAAGATCCAGTGAGCTGCAGAAGGTTCCTCTTAAGTCCTTTGCTGATTGTTGATCAGACTGTGGGTGTGAGGAAACTACCTATGGGAATGATCTGCCCAAATGGAGCAGAGGAAACAATCTCTACAGCTCTCACAGGACTGGGGATAGGTCGTGCTGCCACCATCTAGAGGAAGAACCTTCTAATTCACAGAGCCCTGGAAGAATACCCAGAAGGTATTGCCTCAGTAGCGAGGCAAAGTTGGCTCTCTATTAAAAGTACTCTGGTCTGACTAATAAAACTTAGAAGTCTTGAAAGGATCAAACTATCTCCACATAACATAACTGTGTCCCAGAATAACACTCTAGAATATTGATCAGAGAACTTAACAATGACTGGGATCTAATACAATCCATAATGAAGAGAAAAAAATCTTTTAATAGAAACAGATTCAGCGGTGCCTGGGTGGCTTAGATGGTTAGGCATCAAACTCTTGATTTCAGTTCAGGTCATGATCTCAGGGTTATGAGATCAAGCCCCACATCTGCTCCACACTGGCATGGAGCCTGCTTAAGATTCTCTCTCTCCCTCTGCCTCTCCCCAATCCTCCTCTCTCTAAAAGAAGAAGGAGGAGGAGGAAAAGGAGGAGGAGGAGGAGGAGAAACAGATCCAAAAGAGACACAGACAATAAAATTAGTAAACAAGTACATTACAACAGTTATAACTATAGTCCATAGGTTCATACGATAAGGTAGAGAAATGCTTGAACATGTTAAGTAGAGACACGGAAAATACTAAAAAGACCCAAACTGAACTTTGAGAGACAAAAGATACAATGTCTAAGATTAAAACTAAAATGTATTAGGCTCAACAGAATAAAAAATTAAATAACTTAAAGACACAGAAACAGAAATTCTCCAAAATAAAACTCAGGGGAAAAAAAAATGAGTAGTGCATGAGTGAGCTGTGGAATAACTTCACATGACCTGATACATGTGCTTAGAGTTCCTGAAAGAGAGAAACAGAGAGAATAGTTGAAAAAATAATAACCAGACATTTTCTAAATTTCATGAAGTCTATAAATCTACAAATCCAAGAAATTCAGCAAGGTTTAAAAACAAGAAATATGAAAACAATATCATGGCATATCATAATTGAATTGCTTAAAACCAGTGTTAAGGAGATAATTTTAAAAGCTGTCAGGGACAAAAATGCCACAGAATATGTGGGAGAGTTTTGGAGTAGAGAGGATTCAAAGATAAGAATCACAGTAAATTTCTTGTGGGAAACAATGTAAACCGCAGGACTGTGGAGTGATATTAAAAAATACCTTTCAGAAATGAAGGTTAAATAAAGTTTCTTTCACGCATGTAAAAGCTCAGAAGAATTCATCACAGCAACAGACTGAGTCAAAATCAATTTTTAAAAGAAGTCCTTCAGGCAGGGGAAAATGATATTAGAAAGAGGTCTGGAGGTCCTTAAGAAATAATGAAGAACACTGGAAACAGTACAAAGATAAGTAAATATAAAACACTCCACATCCTGGCCTTTTTAAAAAATCTGCTTTAAAGATAATTGTTTGACAGAAAAAAATGTAACATATACAAGATATTATAGGGTTTATAAGGTAGTAATCAAATGTCAAATATATGACAATAATAGCACAAAGGCCTAGAAGGAAAAAAATGAAGTATGCTATTGAAAGGTTTCATTCACACTGTACATGAAGTGATATATTATTACTGAAATAGTCGGTTAAGGATGTACACTATAAACCCTAAAGCAACCACTAACACAAAATAAAATAGTTATAGCTAACAAGCCATCAAAGGAAATAAAATGGAATCATAAAAATATTCAGTTCAAAAGAGAACAAAAAATATTTTTTAAAAAAAGAACAAATGACAGATGGGGCAAACAAAAAATTGCAAGGTGATAGATTTAAAACCAACATGTAAACAAGATTTTTTTTTTTTTGCCTATAGTCCTAGGCAAATAAACAAGTTTTATCTCCTATCAGCATTAAGTTTCTCTCAAAAAGTTGTGCAGTGAAAGATTAAAAAGTTGAACTAATTGTGGTTATAACAGCAAAATGATCTTGGCAGTGATTCCTTTTTGAACTTAAGCATATCACTGAGAGATGTCTAACAAGTTCAGCCAAGAGTCACTGCTGAAGGTACTTTTCATTTCTTGCTTCACAGAGATTTACATAACTTAGATTGCTGTAGGGTAACAATCCAGGCATGGAGGGCTCAAAAGGGATTTCTTCCTAACAAGGCTGGGGCTTAGGAACGCTATTAAAAGGACTTTCTTTTGTTCCCCTGAGACTCAAGGAAACTCTGCAGGCCTTTTGAGCTAATGGTCTTGTTTGGTCACGGGTTATCTGGACCCTTTGCCTCGTCTGTGTCAGCTGCCTTACCCTGATTACACCTGCTGCTTTTGAGTTCCTGCTTCCCTCCAGGCTGCCCAACCAAGTGTCTCCTTCCCAGAAAACTTGTTCATCTTCCAAACCCATTCACTTAGTTCATTCTTATTGATCCTTTAGATCTTAATTTGAAAGCACTCCAAGGTTCACCTTACTCCCCCTCCCAGACTCTTATCACATTTTGAAATTATATACAGTAGGGTATGATTATTTGGATGGCAAGATGGAAGAGAAGATGATGAATATCTGTGTTTCTCACCTCATCAGATTAAAATAGTCCATTCTTTTGTTGCCACTCAGGCCTCCCAGCCACCCCTTGTCCTCCCACCGCCGACCTTTTAAGGAAATGTTCTGAACTTTATTATGCAGGTTAGGGTAATCAGAGGAGGAAATACTTGAAAAACAGGTAAGCCTAGAGGAGCCAGGCTGGAAAAGAAAAGTACTAGAGGTAATATAATAGTGGACTTGGGCAAAGAGAGTCGAGGTGCAGGAAAGGAGGGAAGGACAGCAAGGATGTGAGGGAGGGTTGGGAGGAATTTTCATGGGGACTGGCTGCTCGGCTGGCAGAAGGGCCCTGGGACATCATGGGACATGTGACATACTGTGAGAGTGAGAGGAGAAGGACAACAGCATATCAAGATGTGTGTCTGTGAATTGAATCCCCTTTGACCATCACTGTGAGGCATTGTTAAGGATAGAAATTGCTTTTAATGGAATTTTGGTTGTTATATTTGTCTCTGGGAATAGGAAGGCACAGAGAGACTGGACCACACAGGGTATATTAGTGGTTAATGTGCTTTGACTGCCAAGGTCCATTCCCCCTCCTTTTGGTAAGGCAGCCGTTTCTTCTGAGCCCCAACTCTCTTCCCTGCTCTTAATTCATAGGCTTCTCTAGGTTCTAGCTCCAAGTCTAAGGATGAGGATCTGACTTGGGCCTGGCCAATCAGAGCACCACATTCCCCTGGCCAGGATGGGTATAGGGAGTGTGCCTGAGTTAGTTTTTGAATGAGTGACAGTCATGCCCAGGATATTTGCCAGAAGAGAAACTGGATTTGAACATGACAATGAACCTGAACCATAGATGAAATGGCTGAAGTACGGAGACACCAGTTCCTGGTAACTTCGTTGGAGCCCTCTCACCAACTCATGCCTCAGCCAACCCTCAGTTTTTTAACTCTATGAACCAATATATACCCTCTCCCCTTTTCTTTTCTTGCTTATGGCAGTGCGAGTTGGGTTTTTGGCCACTTGGAACTGAAAAAGTTCTAAATTATACAGCATTCAACTTATATATATGTGTTACATTTGATTAAGGCCTGTCTCTACGACTATACTTCATGAGGGCGGGGTCTGGGCCTTTTTTGTTCTCTGCTGTATCCCTACCACCTTGTACACTGTCTGAAACATTTGTTGGATAAATGATTAAGTGCATCTTTGTGACTGGTTATTGTTTGTTTCCCTGCTACATTTATGCTCTCTAAAGGCCAGGATATAATATATTTTTTCCTTTGTTTTCTTATATATTTATATATGTGTATATATATATAATCTTATATTTATCCATACATAAATATATAAAAATATATATTTATAGATACATTCATGAAATTTATGTGTATTTTTATATAAAATTATATATAAAATATAAATATAAAATATAAAAATCATTTATATTCAAATATATTAAAATTTTCTATAAAAGTATATAAAATATTTATATAAATTATATAAATTATTTATATTCTTATATATAAATATATAAAATCTTTTTATATACACTTATAAAAATTTATATATAATTTTAGATATTTATATATGAAATATATGTGAAATATATAAATATAAAAATACATAATATGTAAATATTTAAAATTACTTATATATAAATATATAAACGCTCATATATATAATTATATATAATTTTTCTTTTTTTCTCACTTGTCTTGAGCTTTCAGCTTAATGTGCAAGGCTTGGCATAAGGCTTCACACATGTTGGCAGAGTGAATGAACAAATAAAGAAAAAAAGATATAAACGCAAACCAGAGCAAGGAAGTGCAGTGCCCATCATGAAAAGGCCAATTAACTCAGTCAAAAGGGATATAACTTTTACTTCATGCATGCTTCTCTGACCTGAGTAGCTCTAAGCTTGCACAGAAGACTTAAAAAAGAATAGCGGTTAACATATCACTCTCATATACTTTATCCATTTGCAATATCTAGAGAGAAGCCAGTAGGACTCTATAGTAGTTACAGTATCAAAAGGTAAGGCCAAAGTTCAAGTTACGTAAGCGATATTTCTAGATGATTGTAATTTGTCACTTATAAATGACAAAAAAAATAAATATCCGGTAAAGACCCTAAAAAGTCCATAAATGATTCCAATCCTCACTCACACAGTCATGCAAGCACGGAGTCTATTCCGAGACCAGGAAGAAAAGTTTCCATCATTTCCTCTTTAAGTATTGTATATGACTCAACAAAAAAAACAGTTTTCTGGAAAAGACCTGGATGATGGGAGTTTCGTAAACCGTCTCTAGCAGTGGGGAGAAAAGGCTGCAATTCCAGGAAAACATGGTTTTGCCCGGGGCCATCTATTTGTCAGGACTGTGCTGGTGAGGGGGGGGGGGTCGGCATTGCTTTCCAGGGCATCCCAAACTCGAGCCAAACCCCAGCCTCCTAAACAAAAAACAGAGAGCAGAACACCGCTTTCCTTTGCTAGTTTTTGATAGTCTTCTCTCATCTGTTCCTTCTCCCCCACCCTTCCTTAGGTGACACAACCTATTAAGTTAATGCAGAGGAATCTCAGATTTCTTAGGTTGATTTAATTAATTAATTAATGCATGGGTGTTGACTCGCATTATAATGAGCCGTAGAGAATATAAAAATTTTCAAAACAGTGACTTCCCTTGTAATGAACTCATGGTTAGAAAACAGGACTGAAAGAAACAATTAACATTTACTTGGTGGTGAGTTAACAAGAAAGACTGGACTTAGAGGGAAATACTTCCACCTTTTTGTGAAAGTCTGGAGTAAGGATTTGAGAATTTGTACAACACAGAAAGGAGTGTTTATTTGACATCAAGATAAAAGAAATGTGTGTCTTTCACCTATCATCTAGCTTGTGTCTCCCCTCTGTAGGAAACAATTATGAAACTATAAGGTAACTCTCTTTTTTAGGGAGAGACATGACAAAGTATTTGCTGTTCAACAGGAAGAATGTGTTGTGATCAGATCAATAGCACACTGTTGCTGTGGGTATTCTGCTATATTTGTATATCTGTACTGTGGACTCTTTCTTAATAATGCTGTTTATTATAAGATTTCATTTCCGCTAATAAAGTGATAAACTGTCAATCATTTAAATCTTACTTATATTCTAAATATGTAGGTCCTAACGTATATTCTAAATGGTTAGTATACCATCGATACATAGAATTTGTTTGTAACAAATATACTATAGGTGCTCGTCAGGTGATGACATAAAATGATGAAGTGTTGATTTGTTTTAACAAGCATTTATTTTAGTTTCTCTAAATTCTTATCTGGACTTTTTGGTAAGAGTAACCTTGTGACTTAATGTGTTTAGACCTTCCCAATGATGTACATAGAGCTCCTGCCAATGTCAGGAGCACATTTAATAGCCTTCTTAATATTACACTTAAGCACTCCTTAATTTACATTATCATTTTAATATATGGTACCAGATACCAATAATTCTGGATACCAGAATTATTTGATGGTTCTTCCCATGCTCCATACATAGGGAAGATTGTTTCTCTATGTGTCACCCTCTCAAAGCAAGTTTTATAAATTAAAAAGGAAGAAATCTAATCAAGTCTTTTTTAATCAACTAATACTTTGAAATGTGAATCCATGTGATCAGTATAGGTGGAGTTGGAATAGTTGGTTACTCAGTTATCAGTTCTTTCTTACTAAAACGAATCTTTGAGATGTATTTCTTTAAGAAAGTCTGGATAATGACAGAACTTATCTCTTAAGCTTACAGTGGCTCTGGAAGCTTGCCACCCCTGATTTTAACCAGGCAGATTAAAGGTCTGAAGAGGTTGATATAGGTAGATTGTGTTTTCCAAAGATGGTCATCACAGTATATCCCACGCCTTACAATGTAGTGGTGACCCTGCTCCTACCAAGAGGTGGCATCTGTCTTTCCTCCCCTTGAATCTGATGGGCCTATGGTAGAAGTGACCCTATAGTGATTAGGGAAGCTTAGACATACAAAGCAAGATAGTTCTTGCCTAGTGATTTTGGGTTACTTGATCTTGAAACCCAACCCCATGTGTGAATAAGCCCAGGCCATAGACCGAGGCTGCGTGTGAGTGTTCAGACTACAACTTTGACTGACATTCCTGCCCATAGCCAAAATCCATGGGCTATATGAATAAAGAAACCTTCAAGATGGTGTTCCTGGGTGACTCAGCTATTTGGGCGCCTGCCTTCTGCTCAGGTCATGATCCCGGGGTCCTGGGATTGAGTCCTGCTTCAGGCTCCCTGCTCAGGGAGCTTCTCCCTCTCCCTCTGCCTCTTCCCCACTCGTCCTCTAGCTCTCACACTCTTACTCTCTCTCTCAAATACATAAATGAATAATATCTTAAAAAAGAAAAAAGAAAAAAGAAATCTTCAAGATGACTTTGGTACCAAAAACTGTTAGACTGTGTAAGAAAAAATACTCTAAGAGAGAATTACCCACCCCCTCAGCCAAGTAAACCTTCAGATTTGTGAGTGTCAATAATAATAAAATGGTGGTTGTTGTTTTAAGGGGCTAAGTTCTAGGCATACACATTTTGCAACAATAGGTAACTAGAACAAGATAAAATGAGATTCTCTTCAATTCCTTAAGTGGTCTTTCAGGAAGGGCACCTGGATGGCTCAGTGGGTTAAAGCCTCTGCCTTCAGCTCAGGTCCTCAGGCCCTGATCTCAGGGTCCTGGGGTGGAGGCCCGCATCAGGCTCTCTGCTCAGCCGGGAGCCTGCTTTCTCCTCTCTCTCTGCCTGCCTCTCTGCCTACTTGTGATCTCTCTCTCTATCAAATAAATAAAATCTTAAGAAAAAAAAAGTGGTCTTTCAGGTTAAAAGAGAATTCACAGCATTCACTCTTTTCTTTTCTGGGAGGTTTCCTTCTGACATAGAATCAGACAACAGAGAGAGAAGTCCGGCCGGACTGCCAATCATGTAGCAGTCCACAAACTACAAAAGCCTGATATAATTAGAGGGATATTTTTAAAAATGAGCAAAGAGAAAAAGGCAATTACAAAGAATATAAAAATTTTGATTTGGGTTTTTGCCTGTTTTTGGTTTTTTGGTTTTTTTTTCTTGGTATATAATCGGACTCATTGAAGGCATAGATTGCGTGTGTGTGTGTGTGTGTGTGTGTTTTCTCATGCTGTACCCTCAAATCCTATAATAGTGCCTAGAACAGAGGCTCACTAATGTTGAATCAATGAATGTAAACACATTGGACAGAGTGATCACCAAAATTTATTTCTGGAAGATAGAATTATGTACGGTTTTCTTCTTTGTTTTTCCTAAATTCTCTGCCACGATCATGGATTATTTTTATAATATACTTGTAAAAGGTCATGGCATTCTAGTTAGAATAATAAAAGCTTTCAAATACTTACATATAAACATATTCAAATCTTTTTATAAGCAAAGTATCTTCTTGGAAAAAAGAGGCATTATAATAATCTCAAGAGAAGGTTTTGTGCTGTGTAGGCAGGGGCAGTAATTAAGTACAGATTTTCTTAGTTACTGTATGGGATCTCTACAGGTATCACAGAAACACAGATTTCTGTCAAGGTCTGAATTAATTAGTTGGCTTATTTTCCCATCTTCTTGTAATTCTTTATTTAGCTCAGCTGGGATTCATTTCATCTGCCAATTTAAAAACAGGATTATGGGGCACCTGGGTGGCTCAGAGGGTTAAAGCCTCTGCCTCCAGCTCAGGTCATGATCTCAGGGTCCTGAGATCAAGGCCCGAATCCAGCTCTGTGCTCAATGGGGAGCCTGTTTCTTCTGCTCTCTTTGCCTGCCTCTCTGCCTACTTGTGATCTCTCCCTCTGTCAAATAAACAAATAAAATCTTAAACAAAAAAAAACCATAGGATTATCACCTTATGTCAAAAAAAGGCCCTGAGAGAGGGTCTCTTGCCACCACAATTGTTCAGATTTAGGACGGAAAAGAGATTTCAGTTTGTGTGCCAGTCTGATTGACAGTTCTGGAGGTGACCTAACACTCCCTGTGGGGAAGGATCCCCAGGTAATGATGCCTAGTTGATTAGCGACGTCTGCCACGGATCAGATGTGTGTGTGTGTGGGGGGGGCGGTGGTGGAGGGGAGATGTGATGGCCCACTCTTGTCTTGTGACGGGCCCTACTTGTTTACAAGCTCTTGCTCCTAATTAGCTTCTCATGGTGAGTTGAAAATGTGATAGGTTGAATAATCCTGAGAGATGTCCACATTCTCCTTCCTGGAACTGGGATAACAGTCCGTTTTGACTAAGTTGAAAAATAAAATGATCACTGAATGCAACGTAATTGGCTATCTAGATAGACTTTTCTTTCTTGCTTTGTGAATACGTTTTGTCCTGCAGTCAAGGGGAATCAGGGAACAGTTGGAATACATTACTAGTCAGCTAACCTCAAAATAGGGAGATTACTCTGGGTTATCCAGGTGGACCTATTTTAACCACAAGGGCCTTTAAAAGCGGAAGAGAGAAGCGGAAGAGTCATGGTCAGGGAAAGCTAGAAGTGTGGAAAGAGAGCCAGAGAGCAGCTCGCGTAAGGGACTAGGCTTCACGTTGCTGACTTGGAAGATGGAGCAAGGAGCTGGGAGTGAAGGAAAGCGGACTCGACGCTGGAAAAGGCAAGTAAAGGATTCTTTTCCTGAGCCCCCCAGAGAGCGACGCGCTCGGCCTTGCTCTTAGCCCAGCGGGATCTATGTTGTATTTCTAATCGTAGGAAGAAAAAATAATATTCTCTAAATGCTTCTGAGTTTATGGCTGAGACCCCTTGTACTAAACAATAAAGAAGAGAGAATAAGCCAATTTATGAACCTGTATACTTCACATATACATGCCAGATGCCTAGGAAAAATGAGTAACTCGAGGTAGCTTTAATTTGGGATTTAATACCATCTAAATAGGGAAAGGAAGGGCGGAAGTATACCTCTCCCTCGAGAGTAAATGATTTTTGTGAAAGATAAAGGGGGCTTTAGAGACTAGATGGTAGGTGTGATGGTTTGTGACGGTGTCTGTCTGGGTGTGGTGTTGACCTCTAGTCTCCTCTACGCTGATAAGAGTCAGTCTTCTCTGGTTAATGGAACTCCAAGGAAGGGAATTTGTAACAACCGAGTTCCTTTTGGAGCAAGGGGAGATAAGAGGAGTTCAGGAAAGCCTCTTCCTACATCTCTTTTTCAAGCGTCTACAGCTCAAAATAAACAGTATGCCAAACCCGCAGATTTTGTGGCGGTCTACTGCCTTACGTTTCATAACCTGTAAGATAATAAATAACTGTTGTTTAAGTTAGTGGTAATTTGTTACAGCTGCCATGGAAAAGTACAATGTGGGTTATTCCACACTTACTTATTTTTAAAGGTTTTATTTATTCATTTGAGAGAGACAGTGAGAGAGAAAGCCATGAGCAGTGGGGAGAGGCAGCGGGAGAAGGAGAAGCAAACTCTTTGCTGGGCAGGGAACCCAATGCAAGGCTCCATCCTAAGATGCTGAGATTATGACCGGAGCCAAGGACAGATGCTTAACCATTTGAGCCACCCAAGCACCCCTGGGTTGTTCTACTTTTAAAAAAGAAACTGCTGGGGCACCTGGGTGGCTCAGTTGGTTAAACGATTGCCTTCGGCTCAGGTCATGATCCCGGAGACCAGGGATCGAGCCCCATATCCGGCTCCTGGGCCTGCTTCTCCCTCTCTCACACCCCCTGCTTGTGTTCCATCTCCAGCTGTGTTTCTCTTTGTCAAATAAATAAATAAAATCTTAAAAAAAAAAAACAAACTGCTATTTAACAATCCCTTCCCAAATGCTAACCCATCAGTTTCCTGGATATCACTTTAAAATCATGGCCAGTTTCTTCTAACAATCTGAGGGTCAGTCTTTCAATTTACCATGTTACATGGTGAGAGAAGGAAAAGGTTTTATCATTTCTGATAAATGGTCTAATTTCCCTTTCTCTCAAATTTTTGTCTATGCAGCAAGACTGCATTCATTGAACAATTACAGAAAAATACAAAATGAAGAATTTGAAATTGGATTGGTGTAAGGAAAGGGAGGGATTAATATTAGGATTATTGACTACAACTTTGAGGAAAAACTATAATCACTGAATTTTGGATTTAAGAAAAAGTTATTACTTATTAGGGACACCTGGCTGGGTCAATTGGTTGATCTTGGAGTCATGAGTTTGAGCCCCGTGTTGGGGTAGAGATTACTTAAAAATCTTAAAAAAAAAAAAAAAAAGTTACTACTTACTAAGAACTAATTGCTTCATATATTCATATATTGCTTCATATACATTATCTTGTTTAATCTTTAGACCAACTTTCAAAGTGAGGGATCGTTGTTTCTATTTTTACCAGTGAGGATCTCAAGGCTTCCTCCAGGAATTAACTGCTTCAAGTTCAAATAGAACTGTGGAGTTTCCCTTTATGGATCAGGTAACATTTTCCTTTGTGATAAGATTTTCTGTGGCTTCCTATTCTCTCAGAGCCTTAGTTTAAGGACAGTATATATCTTTTGGAAGAGTTATGGGCAGATCCTCTCCTTCCAGCTGTGGGGACAAGCAGGTGATTTATTTTACTCTCAAGAACTATGATTGGCTTTAATACGCAATAGCCCTCATACTTAATTATAGCTGAGATAATGTCCACAGCAGTGTTTCTAAAATTGTACATTTTAAAAGCACCTAGGGAGCTTTAAAAAATCCCAATGTCCAGGCCACACTATACCCCAGTTAAATCCTAAACTCTTAAAGTGGATTTAGACAACAGTAATTTTATAAAACTGCCAAGGTGATTCCAAGTTGAGGAACTCTTGATCCGCAACCCAGAACCTCATTTGTGCTGGTTATATCCCCAGCATTAACTGGTTTATAGTATGTAACAATTATGTGAGCACACAATTTTTAAAATGAGTATTTTGATGGATCACTATAACCTTAGTTCCTCAGCTGGAAGTTTAATAAGATTCAGGTTTTCTTAAGTCATGATTCATCTTAGTAGATTTTGGATTTCTGAGTGTATTGATGAAATTTCCTTTTTTTCTTAACTCTTACATATTTTTTCTATTCACAATTCTAAAACATTCTCTGTAACTTCTTTGTTTATATCACTATATATGTTTAGAGAATGTCTTTCTACTATTAAGGTCGTCATACTGTATTGACTTAAGACAAAAACTCAGAAGCAGGAAAACCTATAAAATGTAATGTAAATAAAGGAAGTCCAAACAAAGTCAATACCAGTATCTTGTGATGTGGTATAGAAAACTCCTGTCCCAGTGAGGCCAGGAAGGGAATCTAAATAAATGAAATTCACTTGTATTTTTAAAGAGAATGGGAGGGAGGTAGGAAAGGAGGGAGAGGAAGGGACAGAACAGAAGGAATATAGGGTGCCCAGTGTTGCCATTCTTCTTTCTTCTTTCTCCCAATGTCAGGTCTTTTATCATCTACATATTTCTTAATGTTTGCTCAGTTTTAAAATACTGTGTCATTCAAACATAACATGGATGTGCTTGAGACTCAGCCACAGTGGCCTCCACTGTGTTTCAAGCACCAGACAATGGTGGATTTATAGGGGCAAGTGTCCTTGGGGTCTAACCTTGATGAGGATGATAGCACATCATGCAATTCTGATTTTTTTTTTTTCACTCTAGAGATAAAATCCTTGGCCATTGGCCATTAGTCCTACTAGTCATTATTGGACATTAGTGATAGAAATAATCACAAGATTGAACAATTCGGTATTAATAGCACTGTCTGGAATACTGTTTTCTGTGTGTTCTGCATAGCTAATATATATTATTTAATGACTGCATCTAACAGTAAAGAATTAAGACTAATCCATGGCTACCGAAGACATCACGGAATGGTGGTAAGAGTGACTTTTGAGATAGAAAAAGCACTGAATGACAGAGTGTAAGGTGAGGAACGAGAGGAGAGCACAGGAAAATTGCGTTCATATTTCTTTGAGGGGAAACTATGGAATTATTTACTTAAGAGCTTTTGATGAAGTTGGAAGAATTTGAGAAATCCATTTTTATAAATACTTTCATCTCTTGCTTTATTCTAGTCATTGTCTATCAAACCCAAAAAAGAGATTCCTTTTTCTTTATTATTTGCAAAGCATTTATTGACCAAATTTCATTGTTGCTGACCTTCTTCCCCTACCTCCTTTCAGCTTTCATTTCCTTTGTGTTAGATGATTTGGATTACATACAGTAATAGAGAGCAGCTACAGTTAACTAGTTCTGAAGAGTGTTAAGATTACTTACCAGCAATCCTCAGTGGCTGTAAGCATAAAAAATATTCCAGTTTGCTTAGCCTCTGACTTGCAAATATGCAATTTCTTGATAAACTTGCCACTATCCTTTCAGCCTCACCCCCTGTTCATTTTCCTGATGATTGCTAATGGAAAACTCTAATTCCCTCCAATAAAATTAATAATCAAAAAGGCCAGTTTATGTTAGCTCCTTTTGTTAGAAACATAGCAATGGCTATCAAAGGTTAAATGGAAGTGGTGGTGGTAATTCTGTATTTTTAACATCCTAGAATATGGTAGCTGGCAGGGATTAAAACCTACCTGGGCTTCCCTTATTTATACAGTGTGGGTAAGTGACCTGGCGAAGGTGGCACAGCTGGCCCAGGAAGGCACTAGACCCTATGCTATGTGTTTTGACTTTGACCTCACTATAAAGCTGCTCACAATTTCCATAGCATAGATAATATCTAATGTCTACATTTCAGATTTTAGTGACTATGAGGGCCAGGGTAATTTGTCTTTTTGGATGATCCCCGACCTTGATGGAGGAAGGAGAAGGAGAGAGTCATAGAGAGGTGGAGAGACCATAGCACTTGCCCCAAATAAAGCACTCAAACTTTGAGTTTCTTAGGCAACCCCATAATTTTTATGTAGAAAGGGCAGCGATTGGTAGAATCTCTGGCTGAAAGCTGCATTTGCATACTACTTTAAAAGTAAGAACATTTATCAAAGAATGAAGATGTGAGTAGGGATAGGAACGGGCAGATAATATTGGTTGTGGATGGAGGGGGTCAGGTGGGAAAGACAGGGCAAATTATCCTCGGCTTTCTTACCTGTTTTTGATTTGGTATAGAAAGGACCATCAGCCGACTTCCTTCACAGAGAAGTGAATAAAATCTCTGTCTAGACCCTCCCTCTCTTTTTGCCTCATTTTCCATAAAAGGTCTGTCCTTTTATTACTGATTGTGGCCTTAAATAAAGAATTCTTTAGATTCCCTCCTGTTTACCACCTCTGGCTCTTTCAAGACCAAATTCAAGAACCAAGGACCACCATGAATACTGAAATAGAATTGTGAAAATAATCTCTCTCCCTGTAAAGACACTTAGAGTTTTGAAGACTACTCACATTTGGTCCTTTTAAAGCGCCATGCAGCAGGCAGGGTAGAAATTATTACCGTATTTTACAAATGATTAAACTGAATCTTGGAGGTATGGAAATACACACAATGTTACAGAACTGTGACCCAGAAACACTTTCCATAGTTCCTTTTCAATTCTGTAGATAAGGACACTTTGCTAAGGACTTAGAACTTGGGGAAAGTTCATGTCTGATTTTTAAAATACAGGATATTTTTATCTTGTTTATCACAGTATACCCAAAAACTTCAAGAGTTTTGTGTGTTTGTGCTTTAGTGTTTACGCAATCCTGCAGCTATTTTTAAACAATTCGGTATTTATTTTGGACCCAAATCCACATTTCATTCACTCTTGCAGTTTCCCAGTGGTGACCCATTTCTATGTTGTTAGCTGTTCATCGTGATCGTGATCAGTTTAGGAGAGATTTGAGGGCGACGACTCAGTAATTATTGGTGTTTTTGTTGTTCAGCATTTGAGAGCTGGCTTTTCAGGAACACTTAAGCAGATAACACTTGTGACTGGTGAACACTGCACTGAAATTAGTCTTTCTAAAGTCCTGGGGAACTGTTCTTTTTGGACACAAAGCAGCTCCTTTAAGCTCTGGAATGTATAATTTAAGGCTCTACTTTTTATTTTTCCCCAAAGTACTTTCATATACATGATGTCTATTAGGTCTGTGAGTGGGAAGATGATGTACTGTTCTTTCAGTTTTCGCAGTAGGAAAAAGAAAGGCTAAATTTGCTACGTTGTGCCGATAATTAGCAGCAGACTGTGAACCCTAACTCACCCCCATTTTGCCTTTTGACCATACTTTCTACATGTTGACATAACAAAGGAGCAATGACTATGGCCAGCCAGCTAGCATTTTAATATTTAAGGAAAATAACAGTTTGTATGTCCTCCTGTGCCAGTTACCAGTTCCTTTCCATCTTGGGCCCCGTAAAAGAATCCTTGGATCTTAGATCACAGGAGCCCCTTTTTGATTTGAGATCCTGGCTACTCTTTTGTCAACATCTTCATTGTCTATAGTATGTATTCTGCTTGGTTTATATTCAGTGTAGCTCTGTAATGTGCCATTTCATCTTTTTTTAAAGTATTTATTTGAGGCGGGGGGAGAGAAAGAGAAAGTGAGCAGCAACAACAGCTGTGGGAGGCCGAGGGAAAAGCAGACTCCCTGCCCAGCAGGAAGCCCCAAGCTGGGCTCTATCCCGGGACTCCAGGATCCTGACCTGAGCGGAAGGCAAATGCTTAAGCTTAACCAACTGAAAAGCCACCCAGGCGCCTGACATGTTTTTAAGTTTTAGGTCTTTAACCCTAGTCTTACCAAAATAACAAGGTTTTTATAAGGAGAGACTGACAAACTTTTCCAGGTACATTCTTCACTTTAACTCCCTGTTTATTTTTTAATTTTTAAAGATTTATTAGAGTGCCTGCACAAGTGTGGGTGTGGCAAAAGAACCGCAAGCACCCCTGCTGAGCTCGGAGCCCAGGATAGGGTTCCTCAGGACCCTGAGATCATGGCGGGAGTGGAAACCAAGAGTCACGTGCTCAACTGACTGAGTCACCTTGTTTTACTCTTTCTTCAAGGTATCTTGAATTTGGCTTCACAAGATGTGTTTTAAAAGAGTTTTCTCTCTTCTTTTATCAAGTAGTCATCTTTCCCTACTGTAAAGATAAACAGAAAGGACCACTACCAGATGCCTAGTGAAACAACTAATTTGTTTCAAATTAATGTCCAGATTCTAATGACAATCAGGGCCAGCTGTGTAATGTATAGGATCCAGTGCAAAGTGAAAATGTGGGTCCTTTTTATCCAAAAAGGAGAGAAAAGGATCATTAAAGGTACTGAAATGTAAAGCTTTCTTTAAAAATATTTTATTTCTAAAACTTAATAGGGCTAATAGTGATGCATTAGTAATTTTATAAATTGCAAAAATATTTTTTGGTGTCAATCTTATGTACCAAAATCATACTTTATTGATGTGGTGTCTTGATCATACAACTCTCTTAATTTTCCACAAGTCTAATAAACTCATTTATTAGATCATAAAAAGTTATACTTTTTCCATCAATGGATTTAAAAGTGATGTTAGTCACTCCTGGCAAATGAAAGATTGAAAATAATTTTTGATTATATTTGTAATCTTGAGAAGGACCTTTTTGCCAATAGCACTGTTCCTGGATCCATTGAGAGTATTTTACAGAATGTAACAACATTGGGATAAATTTCTGATAAATTATTTTGATATAAATTTCCCTGCATCTAGAACTGAGGATCTTGGCACCATTTTTCTTAAAAAAAAAAAAAAAAAAAAAAAGTCCTACAAATTAGTTTTGTGTAAGTTTGCATTTTGTTTTGTTTTTTTAAGATTTTATTTATTTATTTGACAGAGAGAGAGATCACAAGTAGGCAGAGAGGCAGGCAGAGAGAGGAGGAAGCAGGCTCCCTGCTGAGCAGAGAGGCCAACCCTGAGATCCTGACTAGGCGGAGGCTTTAACACCCTGAGCCACCCAGGCGCCCTGCATTTTGTTTTAAATGTAAATTTATACAATGGCATTTAAGTTTTTCCTCTGGAATGTCCCATAATTTGGGGAGGAGGGGAGTCATACAAGAAACTGAAAGACTTTAAGATCTGTATATTGTTAAATACTCCATTATTATTGTGTATCTTCAGTTACAAAAACAAAACAATTTAAAAATTGTTCTCCTTGTTAATATTGTGTTCAGCCAAAGGTTCATATGAAAACCAGGGTCTTTTTCATTGTTTCTGATGATCCTTAAATTATTTCCATTTTTAAGCCTGCAGATATTTGCTTGACAGTATTATAGCAGTTCCCAGATTCTTTGAATAATTATAGTAATTTCCTGATGGGCTTTATTTCCATGTCCATGTGTACACTTCTATTTTGTAATAACTTACTGACCGAGTTTACTGCCCCAGTATGGGCAATTATGATCCCATCAGTCCTGCCAGAAGGAGAGGTCATATTTGTGCAGATAGGGTAGGGACAGACCCTGGGGACAGATGAGTGAGCTGGCCTTCCACCCAAGCCTCTCCTCTGTCCTGTGGCTGCCGCCATTGCCCATCCGGGCCCAGCTCCCAGCCCCCCGCCCCTCCGTCCCTGTGCCCCGACGGCCCAGGTGGCTGGGCACACCCGCTAGCAGCTGTGCCTGTGGACCTGAGCCCTCGCACCTGGGGACCGCCACCGCTTGCAAGCATGGCTGTCCGCCTTCTCTGCTCGTTCTCCGCTGGCCCGTTAAACTTTGCTGTGAAACCCAAGTTCAAGAATAAAATGGTCAGGACAGAACATTAAACCCAGTGTGGCTCTGTGCAAAAGTGCAGATCACATGCTTGTGAAGCTGGCCTTGACAAGGAGGCCCTTCTGAGCAGTTTCTCAGCCCCCAAATCAGAGATTACTTAAAGTTAGACCATCTGCCACTGTCCTCCAGTTTGCCCCTCATGCACCGCAAGTAAGTGAGACCATGCGATACTTGACTTTCTCTTCTTGGCTTATTTCACTCAGCATAATCTCTTCCAGTCCAGTCCATGTTGCTACAAAAGTTGGGTATTCATCCTTTCTGATGGAGGCGTAGTATTCCATTGTATATATGTACCACATCTTCTTTATCC
>PITA01005108.1:0-114813 GCA_004023965.1 Spilogale gracilis | reverse complement strand
TTTTTTTTTTTAAAGATTTTTTATTTATTTGACAGAGAGAAACACAGCCAGAGAGGGAACACAAGCAGGGGGAGTGAGAGAGGGAGAAGCAGGCTTCCCGCGGAGCAGGGAGCCCGATGTGGGACTCGATCCCGGGTCTCCGGGATCACGACCTGAGCCGAAGGCAGTCGCTTAACCAACTGAGCCACCCAGGCGCCCCTCTATCGGTTCTTTACAGAGACTTTTTGTAGTGGTTGAAGACTACCAGAAAATACAGTCTCCCAGGTGCTGATAAAAGTGCATTTTTTATGCAGGTATTGTCTGCAAAGGAGTAGCCAAAGAAACAAAAGCTTTAAGAAGTGTTTCTGCAAAGGTTGTTACTGAATTCAATGAGTTTCTTAGAAAATGTATTAAAGAACAGTTGAGGCTTAAACAATACCTCCTTAGAGGGAGTCTACCTAGTTATGCCTTTAAAAATTTATTTGTTGAGAAGATTGAGTTAATGAAGAGACTTCTTTTTCATATTATATCCAACTGCTTTGCAAAATTGCTAAGAAACAAGAATTGAATCATCTATGTGGATACAGAAAAGTTGAGTATTAATGAACCATAGCCATTTCTCACTTTTATGAACACTTTAAGCTGCAACAGGCAGGAAACCCATCCTGCAGTTGTTTCAATAAATAACAAGTTTCCTTTTCCCAGGTAACAGGAAGTCTGAAAGCAGATTATTACATGTTAATGGCTCCAAAATGCCATCAAGAACCCAAGCTCTTCCTCTCTTTCTGCCCTTCTTTCCTTATATGTTGGGTTTTATTCTGCACTTATCACTCTATGATTGCAAGGTATCTGCTTTAGCTTTGGACCTCACACCTGTCTTTGAAGCTGAAAGAAGTAGGCAGGGATAGCAACAGCCTTATCCGTCCTCTTCTTTCACTATCTTGGACTGCTAAGACTGCTATAACAAAATACAATAGACTCTGTGACTCAGACACAGATACTTATTTTCTCATAGTTCTGAAGGCTGGGAGGTCCAACATCAAGGTATCAGCAGATCCTGCATCCAGTGAGAGCTCTCCTCCTGGTTTATATATGGCCACCTTCTCTCTATGTGCTCATATAGCCTTTTCTTGGTCTGGGCTCATGAAGGGGGCTGGGCAGGTGAGGACAGGGGGTGTCTGTCTCTTCCTCTTCTTACAGGGGCATGAATCCTACCATGAGGATCCCAGTCTCATAAACTAATCTAAACCCTATTGTCCCTCAAAGCCCCCACCTCCAAATACCATCACCCTGGGGGCTAGGGCTTACCACATGAATCTGGGGGAAACACAAATTTCAGCATGTAACAGTCAGGAATGCTCCCCAGAATTTTACTTAGTGTCAATGGTAAGAATTGGTTCACCTAGACCCTTAGTATAAGGGCAGGGAAGGTAAATGTTTCATGGAGCACATTTTTACCTTAAACAGTATTAGGGCTACCCTAGCAAGGAAATGAGAGAAAGGAAATGGATACCGGGTAGGTAACTGCCAGTATCTGCTATATCCTAAAGCAGCATAGTTTACAGAAGTACTAGGACTTCCTTTAGCTCTAAGAAAAGTGACCTTATCCCTAAAACTTTGTAATATTTCTAGAAAACAGTAGAGAAAATAAACTGGGAGAAACTTAGAAATCACTCAACAACACAGAGTTTTTCCTCCCAATAAAAATGTTGACCATTATCTTGAACTTCTGTGATATTTCTAAATCTCCTCGTGCATACTATAAACATTGTAGTTATATATGTTTTAGGAATTATTAAACAGTTTTAATGACTTGAACTTCGTATTAGTTCATTACATTTATAAACGTACTATGAGATGGAGGGTGGCATATAGTAAAATGCTGTGTCTAGAGGAAGCAATAAAATATTTTTTTATTTATAATGGGGGATGGTGATGAAAGAAATCCTTGCTAGCATCCATCTTTATTTCTTTATTACTGGTGCTTAAATCCTCTGTTGCAGAGACTTCTCTTTGTAAAGAGAATTCTAAAAAAAAAAAATCTAGGATTAAGGAACAAAAGTAACATTAGGCTTCAGGACAGTTCTGTTGGGCTTTTACTGAATGTGGTTGCTATATTTCAGGGATTGGAAGTAGGTATCTCAATCTGTATAATAAGTCTGCTTTATAGCAGTGTTCTATTTCATTTTTATTTTAAAGTAATGCCTTAAGAAAAAATAAGTTTCAAAAATGAAGTCAAACAAAACAAACAAAAACAGATTCCATCATGGCTCCTAAAGTAAACCAGAATACCTCACTGTGGCACTGAACATCTCATCAAAACAGAGTTGAATTCACCATTTTTGCCATGTCTTATCCACAGGAGAGCTTATTAAATAAGAGACGGGTTCTCATGGGCACATTTGGCTTCTGATAACAACAAATTTCTTCACCACCTCTGTTCTCCCAGCCATCCATTCATCCATTCAAAAAAACACCTGTAGTGTATCAAATGTGTCATGAGCAATGTGCTGGAAACTGGCGATACAGAAAGAAGTCAGATATTACCATCCTTCAAGACCTATTGGGGCCACGGTTGGGGAGGTGAGTAATAACCCTATTTATGCTCCCATTCCATAGCCTTTCAAATACACAGCCTCCTGCTCCTATGCACAATTCTTTTTTTTTTAATATGTTATTTATTTATTTGACAGAGAGAAACACAGCTAGAGAGGGAACACAAGCAGGGGGAGTGAGAGAGGGAGAAGCAGGCTTCCCGCAGAGCAGGAAGCCCGATGTGGGGCTCGATCCCGGGTCTCCAGGATCATGACCTGAGCTGAAAGCAGTCGCTTAACCAACTGAGCCACCCAGGTGCCCCTCCTATGCACAATTCTATGTGGATCCAATAAAGTTTCAGGAAGAAACACCCCCCATTCTTCCTGAGAAAGTTCTAATTTCAAATCAAGTTCATAATATTTTCCCAAATGACACTCAATATTATTCAGTAACATTTGATAACATCTTACAGTGTGCTAGCTACTTTCCCATTTAATTATCACAAGAGCTCCATGAGGTAGGTCTGAGTATCCCCTTTAGCTCTAGTCCCTGAAAGAATATTAGGCCACACATTCTACTGTGACATCAATAGCAGCAAAGAAATTAAGGCCAAATTCCCTCCAAAGCTAGAACTCATCTTGTCTCCCTCAGAATCAATATTCTATTCAACTGGGTTTTTTTCTGTATTTCTCAGAAACTAAGGAATGTCATTTCTTCAATGCTTAATCTCTGTGCATGGAATAGATGGACAGGGAGTAGAAAAAGGGACAAATTTAGATAGCAGGAAAGAAAGAAAATAGAAAGGAAAAATTAGGTTCTTTTATTCCTCATGTCCCAAGGATATTTTTCCAAACTGTACCAAAGATAAAATAGATAAACTCTCAATTTTTTGCAGTTCCGTTATCCAGGGATCTCAATTCTACATAATCCAGTTAAGGAAATACAGAGGAAGCAAAGGTGTCTGTGACCAGCTGAAATAATTACAGGTTTCCCCACTACTTGAAAGTAGAATCCCCACGAAAACTTTGGTGAGCAGAAATGGTATAAAGTGAAGAATCAATTGCCATTAATTTACATGGAACATTTTTTGAGCATTCCCAGACCCGACATAGAATCTCTCTTATGCTTCCCTGATACCTTAGGATACATCTCGCTAATGAAGCACAGAATAAATTGAGAGAAGGCATTTGATGCTGCGAGTAGGTCCTAGGGAAGGAGTTCGGCAGGGCCGCTGTCTCTGCTGCCTCCACAGAGGCTTATTGCAAAACAAACACTGGAGGCTAGTTTCACTTCCTGCCTTTTTTTCCTAAGAAAGCAAAATGTTCTTCAAATTTCCCCCATTAACAAAAACAGGTACTAACATGGGTCTTTCCTGCCTGTGAATGGTGTAACACAAACTTGCAAGAAGCAGGAGACACCTGTACTTCTTAGCCCAGACTCCTCAGATCCTAAAAATATCTCTTTTAGACATAGTTCTGTCAGGCCTGGTTTTCTGGTTTTGTAGTCATCAGGACATTCGACTTTGAAAATTGGAACTGGGTGGTAGTTGCTAGCCTGAGAAACACAGTCACAGAGAGAGGAATAAGAAGTGACAGCTGAAAGCCTGTTGATGAGCACAAAGACAGAAAAGTGATCAAAAATAGACACAAGAGCTCAAAAAACACTACAGATGGGGCTCCAGGACAAATATCCTTCATACTTCAAAAGTCCCTGAGGGGCTATGATTCATATGACAACACTAGGTTAACAAGAACAACTTGAAAAATATTTAATATCCCTTGTTAAGAGAGTTTATGACAATACCTATAAATAGGACCGTGCAGAATTATAAAAATTAAGAAAGGTTGCATAAGACAATAGAGGCAAATAGTGCCCTTGCCCTTACTGTGCTCTTAGGCAAGTTACTTAAGCTCTTGGAGTTCCACTTCTCTGTAAATTTTTTAATTCACATATTAATACTTAATTCTTACAGCTAGTGAAGGACTAAATAAATCCAGGTTTATTACACATTGAACACCATACCAGGCAAACAGTGCAGAATAATGTGGCTTTTCTTCATTTCCCTCAACTTTAGTTATCTGGGAAACTCATTTCTCTAAAACAACTTCTACTAACATGCCACATGAACAAGGTAATCTTGGTGTTAGTAGAAAGGTTTATATGAAATTGTCAATTGAACCCAAGTCTAAGGTGATGAGATAACTTGGCCCATTTTATCATACTTGCTTAACCCCACTGGAAAGTTAAATGAATGTGAGAGTTAGTAGAAGCAGTAATTTGGAGGAAAGCTGGCCAAGATGGGGTTATCTTATAGGGAGTTTTGGATGCCTTGAAGAATGACAGTTGAAGAAGAGAGTCAAAAATCCACCAAGAGGGTGCAAGGAGATGTAAAGAGAGTAGAGCTGAAATTGTGGAAAGCATCAACAGAATGCCAGTCTATTGGACAAAGATCTCTTGCATCACTATGTCAAAAAAAAATTATGTTAATTCTTTTTAATTGCAAATTACTACTTCAGGTATTTATCTGTCCTCATTCAGTTGTGTCCCTATTCCCTTGAAGCTCTCATGATTTGCTTAAGCTTGCAATAGATGCTAAAAGAAAAAAAGACACCCTGCCAATTTGGGAAGTTCTTTTATTCCTCATGTCCCAAGGTCACAACTTCACCAATCACAGCGTATCTGAATCTCCTTTTTTATCTTCTCATTAATTTCAAGACATGGCAGCTACTTATATACATATATATATAGTAGTAGTAGTATGTACTACAGTGGATATGAGGTATGTATGTGTGTGAGTGATTAAGAGAGAATGAATCAGACAGAGGTTACATTTGCAAAAGAATTTGGAGTTAATCTAAGTCACCCACTTTCAAGAGAGATTTTTGCTCCATATAATTTCCTTGTAAACATGGGATTCATTATTTTATTAATGTTGAGCAGGCTCACAGTTCTCTAGATCATGGGTTGGCAAACTATGGCCTTTCCAAATCTGACCAGATGCCTGTTTTTATAAATAAAGTTTTATTGGAACATAGCCATACCCATTGCCTGTGTCTTACCCATGGTTGTGTTCACACTATGTTCACACAGTAATGGCAGATTTGAGGAGCTGTGGCACAACATGTATGGCTCACAAAGCTGAAAATATTTACTATCTGGCCCTTAGCAAAAAAGGTTATTGACCCTTACTCTTGACACAAGGTCTCTCAAATTCAATCCAGGGGCTTAAGAGGTGATCCATTGGAATGTGAAATGAAATATTGACAGTTCTATTTCTTTCTTTTTCCTCCAAAAAAATAAGGAATTACACTTTTAATTATTTAATGCATAGATTGACCAGGGTAGTCCCAGTTTGTCCATGGTTGTATTTAGGTAATATGCTGAGCTCTCCTAAGGGAAAAGAGTCTGCAGATGGGAGGGGTCAACCCAGCATCTCCCCTCACTTGTTCACTTCCAACTCATGGTGACATGGGACAGTTTATGTGTGACTAATGGAATGCATACCTATCCAAATCAACCTATACAACACGATTTGTCACTTTAAAAGTTTCCTACAGAAAAACTACAAACAAAATTATAATCCTACAAGCACAAGTAACTAACAAGGAGATAAAAGAGTTATACTTCCTTCTTCAAGGAGTAACTTTACATTCCCTATGATACTAAATAAAACAATGACTCTAAAGAGGTTTGACAAGAAGTCATCTCAGATCAGTCAACCGTCTTAAGAAGACTATTTGAAATACAAATTTACATCCTTGGTCATTTCTGATAAAAATCATCCTATGTGTAGGATGTGCCACGAAACTTTAGAAAATTGTATTAGTGTGAAACCATCATGCTTACTAAAATATTTTTAAATATAGTTTATTTAAAATAATCTTCCTCTTCCTATATATATGTATATCCACATATATATATATAGTAATAGTATGTACTACAGTGCATGCTAATATACTATAGAGACTGTCTAAATATACACAAAGGGTAAGGCCTCAATTTTTTTTATTGTTACATAGCAGGCAGGATGTAAAGGTTTTTGTACCACCAATCTAGAAGGGGAAAGGTGCTAAAAGGTAAAGTGAGGTATATTAAAAATTGTAAGAGTTTGAGCAAAAATCAATTCCAAGCAGGGAGTGCTTAAATCAGAAGTGATTAGGACCACTCCACCAAACTGAGCAAGGCAGAAGACTTTCATAGAGAAGATATGGAAGGAAATTTTTTGACTGACTTTAGCTTAGAAGGTTACCTTATTTGGGAAAGCCTGGTTGGCTATTTGTGATTCGTTGTCCTTAGGTTTCAATTTCTTAACCTTAAGACGTTTGCAGACTTACATAGGTTTGGTTTGCTTACCTAAGATGTTCTGGCATTAGTACAACCTCAGTGTAGTAGACTTTAATTAATTTAACAAAGAGTAGAGAGAGTTTGTCTTGGTCTATACCTTTGTCTGCAGTTCTTCTTTCAAAAGTGTAGAGAACCAGGGGAAGTGTACCCAGAGGAGAGTCTATTTTTTTTTTAACTTTAAATTTATTTTATTTTTTTGGTGTTCCAAGATTCATTGCCCATGCACCACACCCAGTGCTCCATGCAATAGGTGCCCTCCAGAGGAGAGTCTATTAAAATTAGGAACACAGAAGCATATGTGTTGCTTTCATTATTAAAACAAAATAGTTGGAATTTTTCTTTTAACATTTTTTTAACCAAATGGGAAAAAAAAGTTTTATTGGTCTCAGATTTGATCATTTATCATCTATGAATAAGCATTACATTTTGAAAACCAAGAATACTAGAGAAAACCAAAAATCTATGACTGTTGAACAAAGACTGATTTTAAGCAATTCTAAAGCATAATATATCTAGTTAAGGCTGATCTCAAAAAGAGAGTTGATAACAAGAATCTGAAAAAAAAAAAAAAACAGGCAATTAAATATCTCCTTAGTCTGCATTGTTATTGTAGTTAATGAGCGGTTTTTTTCCTGCACAAATCTAAATATCCTTGAGTAATAGATTTTATCAAAAGAGTGAGAACCAGAGGATATGCACATATGTAAAACACCTACTGTGTACCTGGAATCATGCAAAGTTTGCCCAATTTATGCTCATCACTATCTATATTTTATATATTAAAAACTTGAGGCTGAGAGAATCTAAACAACTTGGCCAAGGCCATCCAGCTAAAAAGTGACAGAATTGAGATTTTAACTTTCATCTATCCAATGCCAAAGACAGGACTTATCTACTGAGGCATGCTATCTCCCAAAAGTAAAGCTATGCTACACTGATGGCTTTTTCTCCAGCGATTATAAAAAATGATGGAGCACCTGGGTGACTCAGTCTGTTAAGTGACCGACTCTTGGTTTCAGCTCAGGTCACGATCTCAGGGTCTGGGATCCAGCCTCCCATCAGGCTCTGCACTCAACACAGAGCCTGCTTGAGATTCTCTCTCCCTCTCCCTTTGCCCTTCCTCCCACTCATGCACACTATCTAAAATAAATAACCAAATTTTAAAAAATAATAATAATAGAGTTGACTCTTGCACAACACAGAGATTAGAGGCACTGACCCTAGATACAGTTGAAAAGCCCATATAAGTTTTGACTCCCCTAAATTTAGCTACTAATAGCCTACTGTTGACTTGAAGACTTACCAGTAACATTAACAGTCAATTAACACATATTTTGTTTATGTAAATGTATATATATATAAATTACTGTAATCTTATAATAAAGTTAGAGAGAAGAAAATGTCATTAAGAAAATCGTCAGAAAGAGAAAATACATTTACAGTATTCCTCATGTAAGTGGACCCATGCAGTTTAACCCATGTTGTTAAAGGGTCAACTTTACCTTAAAGTTGATTCAGTGGCCCTAGTAATAACCTTGCTGTGCACTAATATTTTAAATTGAGATATTTTATTTATAAAATTTATATTTTATATATTCATTTGAACTTTTGCCACTGAAACAAAACTAGCATGATGGGGTTCTCTGACCCATACAAATCTGTTCCATTAAGCATATTTTTGAGCAATAACACCCAGTGTTTACTGTTTGCCAGGCCTGGATCTAGTGCTTTATATGCATTAGGTCATTTGATTCCATAGCAACTTCTATATGCATACCATACTTTTCAACTCTTTTAGGTATTTTGCCTCAATTGGCAATAAATCAAAACAGACCAACACTTTCATTTAATAATTCAAGTTCTCTCTGAATCCCCAATCTTCTACTGTAAATTGGTTTAGAGCAGAAGAAGCCTCCTTAAAATCATAAAAAGTCCAAAAATTTCGTAAATTTGACCAAGAACCAATGTGACACAGAGCCTTACTCTTCCCTCACACAAAGATGGCATCACAAGAGATTCTTCATGGTCCATGGTAGAAATCTGACTGTGGAATCTAACAGAAATGCCAACCTTAAGTACATATTTAATATGTACTAGCGATTTACTGAGCACCACATAGATGGTATGTGCTGGTATGTTATATAAAAAGCCAACTCCAGTCCCTCAAAATGTCAAGGTGTTATACTCCCTAATAACCAATAGCTAAACTTGTATCTCGTTGTTAAAAAAAATATATTAAGCTGAGTGAAGATATCATTGGCTTTATTCAATTGTTCATGAATCAAGCAAGCAGCTTCCCATCTAACAGATACAAAGGAGCTCTGAGAAGTGGCACAAAATGAAGGACTTTTATGGGCAGGAAGGAATGGGAACAAGGAAGTTATTAACAAAGGTTACTGTCCTTTGAGTATGGCAACAGATTACCTCACTAGTGCTGACCAGGTGGTGCCTGATTGACTGGCTTAAGATTCTATTTCTGGGAGAGTCTTGGTTTGATTATGTGGGCCTCAGCATAAGTGGCTCTGTGTGGGACCTGTTGTCTAGTTTTAACATCACCTATAATGTTGACCACAAGCCATCTTGTGGTTCTCGTCAAAAAAAAGAGTGAGATCTCCATAGGTTACCTGCTTCTCTATCACTATTTTTAACAAGTATTTTGGGCTTAATTCAATTCTTTCTTTTGTTTGTGTAATTTACAACCTTCTTTTTTTTTGAAACTTTTAGTTCTCTGATATTTTCAGCAGGTTTATGTATTTTTAATTTCCTTTGATCTGTACAAAATTTCTTGGTACCTCTCAAGAAAGCAAAATGAGGCAGAACAATAGATTTTTTTCTATCTTGGGTTTTCACTCCTTTCATCTTTAACAAGGATCTCATCATTTGGACAACTGATGCTTTAGAATTTGCAATTATAATCATGCTTTTAAAAACTGACAGAGTGAGATTAAGTAAATCAGTGAACTTTAGAGGTGGAACAAATTGAGTAACTTTTTTGGCAATTTAATTCCTCCCCCTCTTAAACAACAAGCTTTAATTCAACACTTTCAGTATATCTGGCCTAAGAATAAATATTTAGCTCAGGTGGAAACTCTGTGAACTGATAATTAAACCCAAAAAGCCTTCCACAAATTGCTCACTTAAAATCTTCTGCTTAATGGCAGTTTAAATCTAAGTAAGAAGATTAAAAGGAAAAACGATGCTACCACTCTAAATAAGATAAAAATGCTGTATCAAGTTTTGCCTTCTAAAGACTTAACCTTTAAAGACTTGGAACCCATCAGAGTCATATGGAAGATCTAGATATGCTATGAAATTTCATTTTTCTTGTCCCAATGAAATATCAGCACACTTCATATTTGTTTTATCTTTCTGCTATTAGCAGATTGTCATTAGGCTTTTCTGATTCAGTATTTCATTTTATTAGTCAATTAAAATCACCCACATACAAACTTACTCTTTTTCTGTAATTTCTTCTTCAATACTTTAACTAGAATAATGCTAGTAAAATTACATTTTTTTGTCCTGAGACCTCAAAGAAAAATTTCCAAACTTGTGATGAAAATAACAAGCAACTGATTGTTTCTCTTTACTCCAACTTTGAAATGAGGTTTAGAAAGAAAACTCCAGAAGATGATATAATTAGATGTACGTTCTTTTTAATGAAGAGCCATTTATGTTCTTTATTCTGG
The DNA here is from genome assembly GCA_004023965.1 of Spilogale gracilis. NCBI lineage: Eukaryota > Metazoa > Chordata > Mammalia > Carnivora > Mephitidae > Spilogale > Spilogale gracilis. The sequence goes on along the minus strand of PITA01005108.1, from coordinate 104,266 downwards.
ACATTTTTCCTTCACACATAGAATAGAATAAAGTAGTAAGAAAAAACATTTTGGATGTGTTTAAAGTTCCATCTCTGTGTTTCACAGAACCCCTTGCTGATTTTATCTTCCCAAATCATAGAGACCATGTTGTTATCATTATTTTTAAAATTCAACAGAAAATGGCCCACATACTTGCATATGCATAAGCACACTCAAAAAACAAATATACACAATAAGCTCATTGTGTATCTTCTATTGCTGAAAGCCATGCTATCTACACACATACACAGATATATTAAGCCAAAACCAAATGTATCTGTGGGTGGAAAAACTTCTTGCAGTTTTCTACCCTTCTTCAGCCATAATTAGTTGCCTGAAGAATTGCTGAAGTTCCTAAATTTTAGTTGACTTAAACTACATTGTGTATAAGAATTACTAGTGTACTTGTTAAACAGATAGATTGCAAGGTGCCACTTGGAAAATCCTAATTTATTTCATCTCTTCTGAAACTCCCAACACTGGTATGTCAACTGTAGGGGCACAGGGAGAGCCACTCCATAAGGTGCCACTTTGCCATACTGATTACTTGGAATTAAAAGTTACTTAGGTAGAGGTGCCTGGATGGCTCAGTTGTTAAGCATCTGCCTTCAGCTCAGATCATGATCCTGGAATCCTGGGATCGACCCCTGCATTGGGCTTCCTGCTTGGCAAAAAGCCTGCTTCTCCCTCTCTCAATCCCTCTGCTTGTGTCCCCTCTCTAGCTGTGTTTTCTCTGCCAAATAAATAAATAAAATCTTTATAAAAGTTATTTGGTAATAGTGCAAGAACATTCTGACCCCCTCCTTGTTTCCAGTAAGTAGGAAATAAATCTCCCATGAGAAAGGTACCCTCCCCATACCAGGAAGTAAAGAGACCACCTTATCACCAGAGATCAAATTCAGAGCCAAGAAGGCTGTATAAACAAACCCCTATTACTTTTACTAACTTATAATTCAAACCCAAACTGTTTAGATTTCTTTACTATCTGAAGCTCCCCAACATAAGTTTTCTTTGTCCTGTCAATCCCTCACAGATTTATGTTTCTTTGTCTAAAAAGTATAAAAGCTGCCTGCCTTGGTCACTTCTTTGTGTCTCAGTTTTATTAGTGGGCCTCCATGTGCATGTAATTAAACTTTTTTTTTCTTCTTTAAATCTATTTCATGTCAATTTAATCTTTAGGTCAGCTAGAGGAAATTCCATGGTTACAGGAAAATTTTTCCTCACTGCAACAGCACCATAGTTTTATAAACATCCTCCTAAACATGTTCTCCTCATTCTGAAAGATTATTTATAGCTTATGGAGGAAAACTGGATCCTGAAGTGTTTTCCTACCTGGAAAAAGAATCTGAAAAGTCCTATTCATTGGTCAAAACCAGTCCGTATCACCCCGTTAGTGGAGGTTCCCCTAATTTTCCAAGACACGATCTCCACACTTCAACAGTAGCACTAATCCTATTAAAGGTGTACCTTACCTGTGGTTAACACGGCACTAAGATGGGTTCATAACCAACTGCTGCTGTCTCTGGCAGTGCAGTAGCAGGCATGGGAGCATGGACTTCGACTGAGGGGCAACAGCTGCTTCTGAGTTCTGAGTGTTACCCTTTCTTTTCTTCCTCTTCTTATCTTCCTTCTCTTCCCCTTTTTTTATCCCAGTCCTTCTGACACCTTTGTTTTCAATACCTTGTTTGAAATAATAAGAGTGAGTCTAATAATTTTCTTAGATAATTCACCAAAATCTGGGGGCCCCTGGGTGACTCAGTCAGTTAAGCATCTGCCTTTGGCTCAGGTCATGATCCCAGGGTCCTAGAATCAAGCCCCACATTGGGCTCCCCACTCAGCAGGGAGTTTATTTCTCCCTCTCCTTCTACCCCTGCTCACTCTCTTACTCTCTTGCTCTCTTAAATAAAATCTTAAAAAAAAAAAAAAACTACCTAAAAATTCTCTCTCTCCCTCTGCCCTTCCCCCAACTCATGCAAGCACACTCTCTCTCAAACAAATAAATACAATCTTTAAAAAAAAAGAAAAACAACCCCCCAAAAAATTCACCAAAATATGAACTCAATGACCCAAATTCAAACTTTTTGATGTGTCCTATCTTACCTGACATAATTTACAGAAAGGATTTCACACTCTTGTCATCCAACAGGATGACAAGATACTCTATAAGATACTCCCTTCTCTAAGGCATTGAGCAATGTATTATTAACCTAGAGTTTTGCATTAATGAGGGGAGCTGTGGCATCCTTGAAAAGTTTTACAGCAATTGTCTTTGCTATATTATAAATGACAGTGGATGATGTTTTGTACTAGACAACATTGTACTAGACAACTCCCTGATTTTAATGGAGCCAGGTGGGAGTGCATAACTGGCATAGATAAGATGAGTAAAATTACCATAATGGGCAGCAAGAACAGAATGGCAATCAGAATGTTTTGTCACACAGGGATCTTTCGGGATAGCTTACTGATCATGGTATTTCTAAGAATTAGACGAGAAACCTACTTAAATATTATTTGATCTATATAAGAAGAGAAAGAAGGAAAGAAGAGAGAGAAGGGAAAAGAAAGAGGGAGAAAGAAAAGAAAAGAAAGAAAGAAAAGAAAGGTCCCTGGGTCTGGTCAGTAGTCATCGTCTCTCAACCTATTCTCAGTCTTAAACTAGTTTAAAGACTCAAAGCCCCTTGATTAAAATAGAGGACAAGCCCTGGTGAGGAAGGATCTTACTAAATGTTGCAAAATATATTTTTTTATTTTTCCTCTAAATCTTCCCTCAGAGGGTTTTGTAGCTATTTACTAAGGTCACTGTACAATGCAGAAGCAGAAATAATCAGATCATCCAGAACTAGACATAGGCTCTGAATTGGTGCTGATCTCTGGATATTCAAAACATTTCAGTCTTCTGCCTAACCTAATAGGTGCTTATGCTGATCAAGTGATTACGAGTTGTGGCATTAGCCTACCCTACAGTGATCCCATTGGGTCTAAAGATCATCCTATGCTTATTTTCCCAGTTCTTGATGGTATAATTGCAATAGCCACATTCAAAAAATTATAAAATTTTCTACCATCTCCTTATCAATGAAATGAACACTATTATCCAAAAAGGGACAATGATAAGCCCTTCATCTGCCCAAAACTATCATAACAGTAAACCAAAAGCAATTCTGCATCAGTGGCAGAATTATAAGGATAAATGGCACCATCAAAGATTTGAAATATTGAGTTTTGTGGTTATTATTTCCTTGTTCAACTCCCCTGATCTATGCAGAAGGCAGATGAGTCTTTGAGAATGACATAAACATAACCAAGTGATGATTCCAATTTCAGCTCCTAAAAGAGATGTGGTCTGTTTACTGGAGCAAATCAAGACAATAAATGTTTTATTTGTATCAGCAAAGGCCACTAAAAGTAGTTTGGTTTACGTGGCAAGACCAATAGAACACCTTCCCTGCCTTACCTCTAGGTTATATTAACTTTGAAGTTTTCTATTATAATCTACAAGTCAGAAACCTTGATCATTTTGACATCCCACAGAATACCAGAGGCCAACAATGACTGGTTTGGTCACATATAATATCACTCTGACAGACTCTCCTGCCTCCCTCTTCTACATTTAGGGACTCTTCTGATGACACTAGCCTACCCAGATAATCTAGGATAATCCTTTATTTTCATTATTTCACCCACTACTTTAATTCCCTTTCTCTGTAGAAGGCAACATATTCACAGGCTCTGGGGATTAGGATCTGAACATTTTAGGAGGCAATTATTCTGTGTGCACTAGAACCTTATGACCCAGAAGATTCAACAATGCCGGAAGATTCTGTGGCAAATTAGCAATGCCTTATGAAGACTCAGGAAGGCTCCAAATAGAAAATCAGAGCAGAAATCCTCAGGATTTGGGAGCAAAGCCATGCTCTCTTATGCATATAACTACCCTTTGAAAGAACAGCTCTTGGCTTGCCCATGAGTTCTGTTACAGATGAATGTCAGACCAAAGGATAGTACCTGATCAGGAGTCTTATACATAAGGAACTGAGTGCTATCTTATCCACAAAATCGGACATGCACAGCACTATTACATCACCCTATGGAAATGAGACTGAAATTAAGGAAGTCCTGAAGACAAAATTCTCTTAAAACCTTCTCCTGCTGCATTCTTGCCTCTCTCTCAGTTCTTAAATGCTACCTTACAGGGAGTTCCATATAAACAATTGGCTAAGAGAGAAAAATCTTGGGTTTAGTTTACAGATGGAGCCACATGACATGCTGGCACATTCTGGAAGGGTACTACTATTACAGTCCTTATCCTTGAAAAACAGTAGGGATAGCAAACCATCCTAATGAGTAGGACTGTAAGAAATCTCTGGTTGTTTACTACCTAAAGACCAGAGGAAATAATCTGATGTCAGATCTTCACTGACTCACAGGCAGTGAGTGAATGTCTCTAGTTTAACCAGAAACTTGGAAGATACATAATCTAATTGGTGATAAGGATGTCTCAGGAAGAGGCACATGGATGTGTGTCTCAGAAAGGGCAAGAGGAAAAGGAAATTTGGGCCTCATATTAATACTCACTAACAAGTATCCATTATGGAGGAGGCTCTCAATAATCAGGACAAGATTACACATTCTGTCAATGTCAACCAGCCCTTTTCATAGCCACCACAGTGCTTGTCCAATAATCAAATTGAATATAGCAATAAGGAAGGAGGACCCAACAACATGGACTCCCCTCACTAAGGTTATTTAAGCTGACACCACTGCCTGATACTCTACCTACTAATAGGAGAAGACAGTGTGGATCCCTCAATGTAGGGTCTTCCAGCCACCTACTGGCCCATTGATGTCATGGATCCTTTCCCTCATAGCTCGTTCATGATGGTACCTGTAATGGGTTGAATAGTACCCTCCACTCCACAATCATACCTACCCAGAACATCATAATGCCACCTTATTTGAAAATATGGTCTTTGAAGATGTAATTTAGGATGTCCAAATAAAATTATCCTGGATTTAAGGCAGGACCTAAATTCAATGACTGATATCCTTATAAGAGGAGAGAGATACAGGAAGAAATAGAAATGTGAAGATAGTTTTTGGAGTTTGGAGATTAGAGTTAACCTGCCACAAACCAAGGAAAGCCTGAGGCTACCAGTAGAGGGCAGAGGCAAGAAAGAATTCTTCCCTAGAACCTTCAGAAAATAGATGGTGTTGATGACACCTCAATATCAGACTTTTGGCTCCCAGAACTGTGAGACTAAATTTCTGTTGTTTAAAGCCACCCAGTGTGTGGTATTTCATTACAACAGCCCTAGAAAATCAATAGACTACCATACTATCTTACACAGCATCACTTCTCACCAAGGACCTCATTTTACATTAAAACAGTGCAATGATGGACTCACATTCAGAGGATCCACTATGCTTACTGTGGTATCCTCACACCTGGAAACAGCTTGTGTGAAGTAATAGTAGAATGGCCTCCTGATGCTTTATGTGATGCGCAAGGAGGGGGAGGTGGTGCTACATGTTGGGGACAGTGCGTGATCCGCCCTCCCACCATGCCCAAGCCACCGGAAACTTTGGTGGAGGTACCTATGAATATGAATGAAAGTCCCTCTGGGCTTTCCCCCACCTAGAATCTGGAAAGCCACATACACTGTGGGCCAGGTCCATATGTCCTTTGTGTGCTTATCCAAGACAAATAGTTCCATTTAATTTTCCTCCTGGTAATTATATCTTTGTATCTCTTATTTGTATTCCTTGATCCCTCTGCCTCAATGGTCTCAACTTCTGTGAGTTTAAGCGATCACTCTGTATCCTGCAGTAACAATACTAATCCTGTCTCTAGGGCAGGTGCAAAAGCAGCTAAAGATTTAACTGTACCACCCAACTTCCTCACTTTTGAATAATAAAAGACTGGGGCCCTTGTCAGTCAAGAGAGACAAAGGCAGAGGCAAAGGCAGAGAACCTGCAGAGAGACACAGAAGCAAAGCGAGGAGAGAAGCAAGAAGCAAAGAAAGCAGCAAAAAGAGAAGCAGACAGAGAGCAAGAGAGACAGAAGCAAAGCAAGAGGGCCAAAGCCAGAGCTAGAGGGCTAGAGCTAGAAAGCCAATGCTAAAAAGCCAGAGCATGAGCCTGAGTCTGCTTCACAGGTCTCTCCTTACTGACCTCAGGTCTGTCAGCTTGCATCAGATCTCCATGTCCGTGTCATTATTTTGACCGCCAGACATCCCGTGGTTCGGGACCCACATCTCTGCCGAGGCTGGCCCCCAGTGGTAACAGCTACACTTCAAGGTGTGGCATATGCCTTGAACTGATAACCAATATATGATGCTGTTTCTTCCACGACCCAGGAAGATGGATCATGGAACCAAGTGGTGGGACTGCTAATGACTCCTCTATTACACCTAATAACCCACCCACCAGATTTTTGCCTTGCCCCCATAATATTGGGCTCTGCTGTTTTTTACGCCTTTATTCCTGGGAAAGGAATGTTTCCAATAAGGAGTACAACTGTTAAACTGAACTGAAAGTTGAGATGGCCACCTAGATATTTCAGGCTTCTCATAACACAAAATCAAATGGCAGAAAGAATAATCAAAATTATCAAAAGGAAGTTGTAGCCATCACTTGGTAAGAACAAGGAAGACTGTTTAGAACCCTTGGGATTCCCTAATGTTTCTCTTATTATTTCTATCCTAGTCATAAAGGCTAAAAGAAGACAAGAGGAACCCAAGAAAGAAAAATTATCAGTGATTGAAATACTTTAAGAATGAAGATTTGGAATTTAAACAGAAAAGAGACTGAAAGCGAAGAAAAAATGAAATGTTAGCAGAAGAATTTTATAAATATCAGCACAGCCTTGTGACAAGTTATGGAAATGAGAACTATAGCAACTATAAATATTTTTCTTCCTTGTTTTTAAGTACACATACTTGTAGATGCTAGATACATATATATGGAGCAATTTTGCTTCCCCTCTGTTTCCCCCATTTTTTTATTCAAAGGGAGTTAGTGATAGTTAACTCTAATTCAGCTTGCAAATACGTAATATTCAGAAGGAATTGCTCCCTGAATTAGATGAGGAAATGGCATTATTGTTTATAAAAGAGGGGCATACCTTCAATCAGATATAAACAGAACATTGTATGGAAATTCCAAATGGGTAGAAGGATGAGAATGCATGCTGACTGGCCCAAAGAGTGGACAATGTCAATCACCTGGGTCTTTATTCTCAGTCCTTCTCCCCACCCTTCTTTGCTCTGCCAGGTATCATAGAAAGCTTGGAGGCTGAAAACTAAATTTTCTTGCCTCGCTTGCCAACTGGATTCCAATTAGATCTGCCAGTGGGAGGCAACATGAGATAATGGAATGAGAAAGAGGGGAGAAGGCACACTTTCTATCTCCAACTATTGTCAACAAGAGTAGCATCTACAGCACAATGACAATGACAGCATTGATGGAGGTTGCAGCTTTGGTTGAGGAAACCAGGGTTTCTAGAAATTTTCAGCAAACATGGAACAGATGGCCATAGAGTCCCTAACAGCAAAGCAGTGTGTGCAGACACATGGATTCTAGTCAGTAACACAAGCTACTTCTGTTCTCTGGGTATCATCTCAATATGTGTTCTCTCCTCCAGCTCCTTTCATCATCTGTTCAGCTCTTCCAGTTGCTCCAGCCCATGTGTACAAGTTCTCTGTATTAAATTCTCTTACTTCAAAATACCTACAGAGGTTTCTGGTTTCCTGGTTATACTCTGACCAATAGACCAGTATACCTTCTGGCAATCTGTAACTCCCTTGGGTGTCACTTTTAAAAATCAGTCCTTATACATTGTACTTTTTTCAGGTGACCTGATCTTGGATTTTAAAGTTCTAGACTTGTGGAAAAAGCCAATGGGGATGAGGCTGTTTCTCCTCGATATTTTTCCCCATGAGAGTAATGCCCATTTCAACTGTGTCCAGAATTCTTTCTTCAGAATCTTCACACCTTCTTTATTTCAAAAACTTTTCTTTTACTCTTTTCCTTAAATCAGCATTATTTTTTGCTAATCTTTTCTTCCTAAATTCAAAATGAATATGCACTAATTGTAGAAAAGACAAAAGAGAAAGAAAAAGCCCTTGGCCTAACAATCCTAAAGAATTCTGTAATGACAGATCTAAAGAGCCATCTACGTATACTAGTATCTAGGCGATGTCATCGTGGATATGAGTGAGGATACTAGAGCTGAACAGACCTCAGTCTGAGCCCTAGCTATATGGCCTTGACCAAGTTCACGTCTCTAAGCCTCAGTTACACTGTCTAATGGAGTTAATAAATGTACCTACTTCATAAGGTTGTAACTTAAGAAGATAATGAATATACAACAATTAACACAGTGCCTGACTGGGGTCATTCAGTATCTTTCAATATCATTTTTAAAGCCTGGGGGCGCCTGGGTGGCTCAGTTGGTTAAGTGACTGCCTTCGGCTCAGGTCATGATCCCGGAGCCCCGGGATCGAGCCCCACATCAGGCTCCCTGCTCGGCGGAAAGCCTGCTTCTCCCTCTCTCACTCCCCTTGCTTATGTTCCCTCTCTGGCTGTGTTTCTCTCTGTCAAATAAATAAACTCTTAAAAAAAAATAAAATAAAATAAAATAAAATAAAGCCTGCATCATATCCTATCCCACTGTAGAGTATCAAGACCCCAACTGTTGAATAGATTATATCTTTTTATTATTATTAAATAAAACACTGTTTTGATAACACTGACTGCTACATTTCTGCATACATACACTGATTATTTCCTCAGGATAAATTCCTCTTTTTTTTTGCTAAATTTTACTCCTTCCAAGAGGTTGTCACTGTTAAAGAATTAAAGCACTGTAAAGCACTGATTGCTACATATACAAGGCACAAAGTATTAGATATGCACTTTCCTCCATCTTATGGTGGGATTAACACTTTGACTAAGTTTCTTTTTTTTAAGTACTGATAGATTTATCTTCTAAGTCTTCTGATGTCTGAAAATGGCTTTCTTAATAGCCTTTCCACGTAAAAGTCACCATGATTGCTGAATTTTTCAGTCTACAACCTCCTCCATGCCCTCTGTACACTGTGGCAGTGACTCTACTGTTTCCAGTATTTTGAATAGCGTTTAATATATCTAATCCACTTGGTTTTTTAAGTCTCTTTTTACTTATCTGCTTTTTTCTGGTAGAGAAATGCAAAAAAGTCACAAACAGATTATTTGAAAAAAAAAGGGGGGGAAAAGAAAAAAAACACAAAAGGAATTACTTCTTTTTTTTAAAGATTTTATCTATTTATTTGAGATGAGAGAGAGAGAGCACAAGTAGGGGAGGAGCATAGGGAGAGGGAGAAGCAGACCCTTCACTGAGCAGGAAGTCTGATGCAGGGCTAGATCCCATGAGATCATGACCTGAACCAAAGGTAGATGCTTAACTGACTACGATACCCAGGCACACCAGGAAGTTCTTAAAACAAACGAGAAAATGTTCAGTCTTTCAACTAAAAAGAAAGAAAGAAAGAAGTAAAACTATATGTCATCCTTTTGCTTTTCAGGATACCAAATATTAAAATTAAATTACACAATTACATAACAAGTATTTGGAGGCATTGACCCAATCATTTACTCTGATGGGAATACAAATTGGTACAGGTCTTCTAGAATATACTTTGGAAATTTTCTATACTTGTTAACCATGGAAAGCTAATTTTAGGTATTTATACTAAAGAAATAACCATAAACCTGTAGAAATGTTTTAGGTATAGTGATATTTACCACACATTCATGCCAATAAAATTTTAAGAAGCCATATAAATATCTAACAAAAATAGACTTAACCTATAAACATAATACATGTATTCATGAGATTGCTTTGAGATCATTAAAACATAGTGAAGTGGATCAATGTCTCCATTAGAGTGTTAAGGGATAAAAGCAGTTTCTAAAGAGAAAATTTGATATTATCCCCATTTTTGTGAAGAGAGACATCTTCATCTGGTAGAGTAGTTTCGAAAAGGTAAAAATGGTTATCTCGGGAGTATAGGAATAGAAGACTTTTTGTTTGTCTGTCTTATTGGGTGTGTACTTATTTCTCTAAAGTTAATGTACATTACTTGTGTAATTAAAAAATGATGTTCATCAGAGTGAGCCATATCATTTATAGTTAGCATATAATGAGTCTTTCTCCTTTAGTATAGATTTAGTTTTCCCTATAAGACTTTATTTCCTGGGAAAAATATGCACTTTTAAAACCAAACAGACTGTCATAAATTATTCCAAACCTTAGAGCACTACATATTTAACAATTTATACATTGATACACCATCTCCATAAAACTGAAATGTCTATAAATCTACCTTGAATGACATGACTATATGAAGAAAGAGACAAAGTAGCCCCACTCTACTATCATGATGAATATAATTACAGCAGCAATCATAAACATTATCTGGGTTGCATTTGCTGCAAACTATCACAAATTAAAATCATTTTCCCAAGAAACAATCACAGAGTAGTTTTCATTGTATTTTTATGAAGACAATTTATCCTCATCATTTTTGGGAGAAAAAAATATTAAAATAAACAAGAGCAGAGAAAAGATAAAAATGAAAAATTACACTAAGCATGGAGAGAAGCAAGACAGAAGGAGACTCAAGAAGTTTGAGTCTTCATTTTGATCTTTGCCAAAAAGACAATATTTGATAAAACTGTGTATCTTCCAACAGGATCTAAATTATGCAAAGTATTGTTCTAGGTTAGAAGTACAAATCAATTCATATTCCCACTCTTTATCAGACACTTTGAGGATCTGTATGCTAGTTTAGCCAGTGTTAGTAAAGAATCCAGTGATCTATTATAGGAGGGAATTTTTTTCATTTGCGGTCAACAACATTAATTTTTCAGCAACCATTATTGCTCTAATGAGCCATTTCTTATCATGTTTAGATGCTCTGGATATGGGATTCCTATAACTTATGATAATAGCTTAAATACTGGGCCAGGTAGAACAGTCAAACAAAATGAAATAGGAGTCCTCACACTTTTGCTTCCCACTTCCGTCCTGTTTTCTTCAATACATGACACAGTCTAGACCAAGTAAAGCCCACAAGTAAGGAAATTATACAGATAACTCAGCCCCCTAAATACTTTGTCATGTGCCACATTTTCTAATTTCAAATCTTCTTGTCTATCATGAAATCATGCACTAAAGTATTGAATACAAAATGTTATGAGCAACAAGCTCTTCTTCTGTTTGTTTTAAAGATTGAACATTTCAGTACAGCAAAGAAGAATTTTAAGAAAAAGAGTGGTGAAATTCTGGGGGAAATGGAAGTTAGATCACAACAACTTAACCTTGATGCCGTCTAAAGAAGTTTACTGAAATGGCAAGAAATACGCATGTTTTTTCATCAAAATACCCTTCAATCATTCTTATACAGGAGAGTTTTCTATCTAAGCTAAGGGCAATTCACAACTGTCCTTCCTAATACAGCATCCGTGTTTTACAGGAAGAGAGAAAAGATCCTAGCAACACAGTACCACAAAGAGCCTTATTTTAAACTCTCAAATGTGGAAGTAAGGAGAAGCTATGGGACAAATGAGCAATTCTCTCAAAGCTCACAAACACTCCTACAAAACATATGTAAATATAAAAAAAATTAAAACAGATAAAAAGAAAGAACATAAAAGCAGCTTTGAACACCTCCTCCCCAACACTAAATACCAGAATATAATAGTGCAAAATCTTTAGAAAGTATTATTGTGTCCCAACTTTCTGTATCCAGCTGAATCAATCTTTAAGCAATGCCCTTCTCACTATTATTTGTCTTTCCTCTGAAGTTTTCAGGTGGTGTAAAAATATGAGGGATAGAGTAGTCCCTGCTTTGCACAGTAGTAAAGAACTATAAAGAATAACCACACAAGCTGGAACTGTGGCCTTTGTTCCATGATTTTCAAAAATTTTTGTCAATATGTTAAAAACTCACTATCAGTTATAAATTTAGATATGAACTAAAAAAATAAAAACACTAATATGTATTTGATACACTGTAATCTAAAACCTTAGAAGCATGGCACACTGAAGTGTTTGATTTCCTTGTAAAAACTTATCAGGAATAGTTTCAAAAATGCTCGCCTTCTTCTCCACAGCTTTAGCATGTGGAAAGAGCATCTTCTCTATGCTTTGCTAAATTATGCTCCTTTCTCAATTTGAATCATCTTCCAACACTTCATCATTTGCACTTTCAGTGTCTTGAAAAACCCTCTGGAGGGTTCCTTTAAAGGGAAGTTTTTTCTCAGTGTCACTTCCTCTAAGACATCTTCATCTTTGTCATGACAATCACTTTCCTCACTTAGGTCAGAAACTTGGTCTTTCCTGACTTGCTATGGCTGCCCATCATGAATTGCAGGAACAGCATCAGTGTCCACATTCCCATAGTCCATCATTTCTTCTATAACTGCATTTATGCTCCATTCAAATTCTACTTCCAGTGTTATCATTTTTTGTTTCTTTGCTGCACTTTCATCCTTGTTGGCTAATTTTATCTTTCAATTATTCATCCTTGTAAAATGTCACATGATTTATCACTGGGAGACATGGAGAGAGCACAACTTTATGCACTGCTGTCTATCCGTGAGCTGAGTGACAGGTGCACAGTGACAAATCAAAAGACTTTGAAAGAAGCGGTGACGGGCCACCAATCCTGATGTGCCTCTGTTACTATGCAGTGATTTGTGTACTGAAGAGCTAGTAAAAAAAATGTGTACTTTATGCAATTACTCACAGTTCATATCTCTTGGTAACTGAAATTTGAACTGTGTTAAGAACCAGTGTTATTTAACTGAACTAGAGTAACTGATATCCATGCATATCAAAGCCATGTAAAGCAAGATCTACCTGTGTAATGGGATTTTTTAAGCATTACTATTTACTGGTATGATGATATGAAAAACACGAAAATGAATTTTAAATTAATAAGAACTATTAGATAATTTAGCAAGGTGCAAGAACACAAGAGGATTTTTAAAAATAAAAGTCCTATCTTGTAACAAACACTTTAAAAACTCGAGAATAAATGGTCATTTTCAAAACAGCAGCAATATATGAAATGTGCAGAATGAAATATTGTAAAACAGCTCATTCAGTACCCATTACTATCCCCTCCTAACTTACTTCCATTAAGCCTTACAACTACCTATTCCAAGGATGCCTGGGTGGCTTGGTTTGTTGAAGATCCCACTCTGGTTATGCTTAGGTCATGATCTCAGATCTCATGGGTCCTGAGATCAAGCTCCCTGCCCCCAGGTCAGACTCCATGCTCAGGGGGAGTCTGCTTTGAAGATCCTCTCCCTTATCCCTCCCACTGAGCTCCTGTTCTTTCTTTCAAATAAATAAATCTTAAAAAAAAAAAAAAAGTGTGATTCATAGGGGAAGAGGGCTCACCCTAGGCAGAAAGTGTCTCTTTCACATTCATTAAAAAAAAAGAAAAAGAAAAAACCTACCTCTTCCAGCCTCCATTGCAGGTGAAGTCTGCTACGTGGCCTGGTTTTTACCTAGCAGAAGCATCTGCATGATACAAAGGGGAGAAAGCAAACCTCATGGGTCAGAAACTACAGGCAGAAAAAACAAATCTTCTGGCAAGTTTGATGGTAGAGAAAGTTTGTTTTCCCAGGACAGATGTGGCAGGGTTGTAGACATCTAGAATGTCCAAGGGGCTGATGACAATGTCACATCCCCATACGCTCCAGCTATAATGGCCCCATGGAGTTAGGTACTCCCCACCTGACTGCTTTGTGCCTTGCTCTCTGGCATCTGAGTCTGGCTGTCCATCTCTCCCAGAGGTTCTGCAGACTCCTCTGTCTTCTTTTTCAATAAACAACCTTCTTCCTGCTTACATTTGCTAGAGATTTATGTTGTCTGTAGGTATCTCTGATACACCCAGAAATACATTTATCATCTAACACATAGCACCCGTACTATAAAAACATTACTGAGGTTTATGAAAATGGAGACTTTAATAAATGTAAATTGCATTACATTTTTTTTGCTGTGTAACAAATTACCACAAACTTAGCAGCCTAAAATGACACTGATTCATGAGCTCACAGTTCTGCGGGTCAGAAGTCCAGGCCTCTCACAGCTGGGTTCTTAGCTCAGAATCTCACAAGGTCAGCTTCAAGGTATTGGAAGGATGTGTCCTCATCTGGCTCTCAGATTTCTCTTCCAAATTCTTGATTGCAGAACTCATTCTTCACTGGCTGTCAGTTAGGAAGTTGCTTTTCCTCCAAGACACCACCCCCTGGTCTTTGATACAAGGCACACCTCCATCTTCAAAGCCAGCAATGGAGAATCTTCCTCATATGTATCCCCATTGAACTTTAAATCTCTCCAGGAGGGGCCTACGCTTTTTTAAGAGCCCACTTGGTTAGGTCCAGTCCACCTTGGTAATCTACCTTTTGATAACTCAGAAGTCAACTGACTGACGACCTCATTATGGGAGTGATATCCCATAATATTCACAGGTCCTGCTCACATAAAAGTATCTGTCTCATACAGAAACAGTACCGTGGGAGCCTTAATAACCCTAGATTATTTTATAAGGACAATGCAAATTTTATCTAAATCCTACTTAGATACAACTTAAAAATACTAATTTTCGTATTAGAAAAAAAAAGCAGACCACAACAAGCAATCAATTTGAAAAGGTAAAATTTAATGGATCTTACAGAAGCAGATATAAAATTATATGATGTTCATAATTACATATTTTACTTAAATTAAGTATTTCAAAGTCACTATAATTGAAAGTGCTATAGTGAAATAAGAACAAAGGGAACAGATCATCGGAACAACACAAAAAAGCAATGAAAGACTGGAAAGAGTGGAAATAGATTTAAATATTTATAGATGATTGCATATGTTAAAGAGTTTATGTCTAATCTGTAAGAGAAGAGTGGATTATTCAATAAATGATGTTAGTAAAACTGCTTAAGTATTTGTGTAAAAATAAAATTAAATGCCTACTTCATGCTATACCCTAAAACAAACTTCAGCTGGATTATAAATATAATTCAAAAAATAAAACTATAAGAAAGAAAATAGATAAATATCTCACTTCTGAGTGAAAGAGAGGGGAGGGGGAAAAATATAAATATACATATGTGACCCAAAATAAAGACCCTCTTGGCTCCCAAACCACCACTCCCCAAGCAAACAACAAAAGGAGAAAAAAATAATTGCAAGTTTTATGACAGATACTTTAATAGTTTTTTAAAATAATATGGAAAAACAAAAACAGACAGTTAACTTAAAATTTTGAATTGCCAGCAAACTTTTTTTTTTTTAAGATTTTATTTATTTGACAGCGATAAACACAGCTAGAGAGGGAACACAAGCAGGGGGAGTGAGAGAGGGAGAAGCAGGGAGCCTGATGTGGGACTCGATCCCGGGTCTCCAGGATCATGACCTGAGCCGTAGGCAGTCGCTTAACCAACTGAGCCACCCAGGCGCCCCAAACAAAAACAAACAATTAACTTAAAATTTTGAATTGCCAGCAAACTTTTGAAAAATGTTCAGTCTCTATTAATTTAACTCATGCAATTAATTAAAGAACAAGGAGCTATTATATGGGTGCCTGGTGGCTCAGTCAGCTAAAAGTCTGCCTTCAGCTCAGGTCATGATCCCAGGGTCCTGGGACTGAGTCCCACATGGAGTCCCACATCAGGTTCACTGCTCAGCAGGGAGTCTGCTCCTTTCCATCCTCCCCCCAACTCATTTTCTCTCTTTTTCTCTCTCTTGCACACACACGTGCACACACAAAAATAAAATAAAATCTTATTTAAAAATAAAATAATATTTTATTATTATATATTTTTTTTAAAAAGCCTTTTTTTTTTTTTTTTTTTTTTGCCTTGCAAAATGCAATGAGTTTTAAAGTACTTTGGTAAAGGGGCGCCTGGGTGGCTCAGTTGGTTAAGCGACTGCTTTCGGCTCAGGTCATGATCCTGGAGACCCAGGATCCAGTCCCACATCAGGCTCCCTGCTCGGCGGGAGGCCTGCTTCTCCCTCTCTCAGTCCCTCTGCTTGTGTTCCCTCTCTCACTGTGTTTCTCTCTGTCAAATAAATAAATAAAATCTTTAAATAAATAAACAAATAAAGTAATTTGGTAAGGACATCTGAAAACTAACTTTCTTCTTCACTGCCCATGTGATATTTTGTGAAAAGCAATTTGGTATTGCCGCAGGCTTTAAAATGTACATACTCCATGTCTTAGAAACTCTACGTATGGGGCGCCTGGGTGGCTTAGTTGGTTAAGCGACTGCCTTCGGCTCCAGTCATGACCCCGGAGACCCGGGATGGAGCCCCACATTGGGCTCCCTGCTCCGCGGGAAGCCTGTTCTCTCTCTCTCACTCCCCCTGCTTGTGTTCCATCTCTCGCTGTGTTTCTGTCAAATAAATAAAATCTTTTTAAAAAAATTCTACTTATGATTATTTGTAGCATTATATGTTAACTTATTTAGCAAACATTCATATTCTGTATACCGTGTGCCAAGTTCTGTTGTAAGGGCTTTGCAAATATGACCCATTTAATACAACAACCTAATGAAGTAGGTACTATTATTGTTACTGCCATTTTACAGATGAAGTAATTTAAGGCACAGTGAGTTTAAATAATCCACTCAAGGTTATGCAACCACTACAGAGAAAAGTCAGGATTCGAACCCAGGCAAACTGCTCCATGGATCAAGCTTCTAAACTCTATGCCATACAGACTTTCATGCAACCTATGAGATTAAAAATGAATATTCTCAAAAGTTGTCCCAAAAACTTGTCCAGTCAGCACTCGAACTATCTTTATAAAGCCCTTTTTCCAGTATTCCCCCTTAGCTAATGCCAAATTTCCCTGCTCCTTCACAGGACAACTTCCAGGAAGTGCTCTCTTTTTTCCACAGCCTTACCAACATTTGCTATCTCTTTTTTATAATAGCATTTTCACAGGTGTGGTTTTGATTTTCCTTTCTCTAATGAGTAGTAATGTTTAGTATCTTTTCATGTGCCTACTGGCCATTTGTATGTCTTCTTTGGAAAAATGTCTATTCAGGTCATTTTGCCCATTTTTTTGTTGGATTATTTGCTTTCTGCCGTGTAGTTGTCTGAATTCTTTATATATTTTAGATATGAACCCCTTACCAGATAAATAGTATTTTCTCCCATTTTGTGCATTGCCTTTCCAATTTATTATTTCCTTTGCTGTGCAGAAGCCATTTAGTTAGTGTAGTCCCACTATGAATGTAGTCCTCAATGAATATGTATTCTTTTGTAACTTGGCAAGAAGACCGTTGAAAACATTTGGAGTGGACAATCATACGTTGTGTGACTCTGGAACTGTGAATTTTCAGGGTCTGAAATTCCAGTTCCCCTATGTCTTGCCAAAAACTACAGCGAAGGCATCCTTTTGACCATTAAAAATTATTTTTGTTTTTATTGCCTATGCTTTTGTTGTCTTATCCAAGAAATCATTGCCAAGATCAATGTCAAGGATCTTTTCCTCTGTGTTTTCTCTTAGTAGCTTTAGGATTTCAGGTCTTACAGTTAGAGTTTTTTATCCATTTCGAGTTTTTATGAGTGGTGTAAGATAAGGGTTCAGTTTTATTCTTTTGCATATGGATATCCACTTTTTCCAACACCATTTATTGAAGAGACTGTCCTTTCCCCATTGTGTGTTCCAGTCACCCTTAGACTGACACCTTTTTTGAAGTTCAACCATGAACAGCTTTTAGATCCCCATTCTTCTTCCCTGCCTACTCTGTCCTTCCTGTTCTGTGTCAGTGGGAGGCTCAAACCTCACAAGTCCCCACCTCTTGGCCACTATAAAAGCCTAATCCACTGTTGTTTCCACTTTGTTCAAGCCATCTGGGCCAGCTTGCTCCCGCCCTTCTCTGTCTAGAATGTCCCACTATGCAAGTAACAAATCTTCACATACCCTCTTGGCACTTTCAGGATCATTGGTCTCGATCAATACCTGACCAATTTTAGGTGCCCTCCATGGGAAGCCACAAAACACCTATGCTTACTGATTTATTTGTTGATTATCTCTTTCACCAGACTAATCTGCATGAGAGTAGGAACTAAGTCTGTTTGTTATATTTATATTCAGTTATATGCAAGGCTTGATATCTACTAGGCACCCAGTAAACATTTGAAGATTGACCAAATCATGTGCATAGTAGCACAGTTAATAATGGTAAATAATTTAGGGGGAGGAGAAATAACTCCTTAACAATAAGAGATTGATTATATAAATTACTTAGGTAAGTGGAATATAAATAATACTGAAATTAATACGCACCATCTTTGGAAAACTTCTGTGTATTAGTGAAGAGCAAATTACAGAAAAAATAAACATAGTATCATATTTTCCCAAAATTTGTTTATATATTAATGGACAGTAAAAAGATTAAAAATGTAATCAAAATTATTAATAGCAATTATCTATAAACAAGTGATTTTAATTTCACTCTTTGTGCTTCTCTGTATTAAATTTTTTTCCACAATGAATATGTATTCTTTTATAACTTGGCAAGAAGACTGTTGAAAACATTTGACGTGAGGCACCTGGGTGGCTCAGTTGGTTAAGCAACTGCCTTTGGCTCAGGTCGTGATCCTGGAGAGCCAGAATCGAGCCCCAAATCGGACTTCCTGCTCGGTGGGAAGCCCGCTTCTCCCTCTTTCAGTCCCTCTGCTTGTGTTCCCTCTCTAGCTGTGTTTCTCTCTGTTAAATAAATAAATAAAAATGTTTAAAAAAAAAAAAAGAAAAGAAAACATTTGAAGTGGACAATCATACATTGCGAGACTCTGGAGTTATGAATTTTCAGGGTCTGAAATTCCAGTTCCTCTATGTCCTGCCAAGAAAACTACAGTGAAGGCAACCTTTGACCATTAAAAATTAGAACAAACAGCTAAGCAAGTTAATTTCATCAGCCCCATCAGAATAAACCCTGCATTCTGAACCTCTGTCTGGGAAAGAAAGATGTTCCTGTTGCATTCTCAGTATGCGCTATTTACAAATAAAGTAGTTAAAATTCTCCTCTGAATAATAACCCAAGTCAGTGTTCAACTCAGGCTAGTAGTACACCTCTCTATACTTCATGACACTTCCCTTTACTTCTTTTTCCTCAAGAAGACCTCTATTTCTATGCAAAAAACAAGTTGTACTTCCTTTGTTTTTCCAGGCATCGCAGATGCCTTCTGGTTTACTGGGTTGGGGCCTTTGCTTCACGAGAACTTCTCTTCCTACCCATCTTCACAAGCCAGCTTGTTGATCTGGCGTCTCCCCATTCCTCTCCACTCAAATGACCCTTCTTTCTTCCCACTGTACCACCCAACCTCTATATGGAGACATTTCTTACCATTCTCTAGTCCAGGATTTCACCTCCTGCCTTCCAGGCCAATCTGCCGTTTCTGTAGTATGTAGAAACACAGAGTTAAAGCAAGAAACCTGGACTGGAATAGCAAAACCTTACCCTTTTAGAGCCATATAAGGAGGTCTCTGAAAAGAGATGCACAGAGCTCAAAGCCAAGCAAATGAACTTCCTTTATTACTCTGAGATTTACTCCATACACCAAGATAAATCCTCTGGCACACTGGACAGGACTGTTGGGGCTAATCCCATCTGCTTGAGTCAAAGATTAGCCTCTAGGATTATCCTTCTCTTGCCCCCAAGATTCACACCTTAACTCTTACTATTGTGGAGTAAGAAAAAGCAAAACACAGGGGCGCCTGGGTGAGTCAGTCCTTAAGAATCTGCCTTTGGCTCAGGTCATGATCCTGGAGTCCCCGGATTGAGCCCTGCATCAGGTTCCCTGTTCAGCTGGAAGCCTGTTTCTCCCTCTCTCACTCCCCCTGCTTGTGTTCCCTCTCTAGCTGTGTTTCTCTCTGTCAAATAAATATATAAGATCTTTAAAACACACACAGAGAGAAAGAAAGAGAGAGAGAGAAGAAGGAGAAAGGGAGTATCCATGTCAGATCCCAAGTTTTCCTGAAATAGGTGACTCTCTATTCAAGTGTAAAGAGTTTCCAGGTTTTTTTTTTTTTTTTTAAAGTGTACTGGCCTGGTAAGAAACCAAGTCTCCCCAACATCCATGTCTTAGAAACACCGTTGGCATTCACCCTTCCATATTATTTTGGCATAAGGGTTGACTGTTGGGGAAAGTATACAAGAAGCCTAGAATCCCCAGGAAAGACCAACACTACATGACTTCGAACATGTTTATGGATGAATGGGTGGATGGGTGGTTAGGTAAACTCATACTGGTGACTGATGTTAGGTGCCAACTGATAATAAAGATGTGACCTTGAGCCATCTGAATAACCCCTAATGCAACAAAAAGCAGTCATAAATTTGTGAAGACTACTTTTTCTGTACCTGAAAAAAATTTCCATACTTTGTCCCTTTGTTGCTGTCTATTCTTGACCCCACTCTGACTGATACTTCCTGCAATGTCAGTATCACGTGTGACCCAAATTTACTTCCTGTTCTGCTTTTTCCTTTACACTAAATGGTGACTTTTGTGCAGTCCCCGGGATCCTGTTTCAATCAGGGCTGAATCATACTAGCCTTGACAAAGCTTTGTGACCTCACTGGCTATTGGAAAAGAATGAGCATGTGAAAGGAGATGAAATTAAACAAAGTTAAATATATTAGACCCTTCTGCTCTTCCAGAAGCCTGGACAGGGTGCGGGGGAGGGAGACCAACAAGCTAAAACAGCCAAACGGCCAGCTTTGCCAGATTCTACACTAAAAGAAAACAGTTTCCCTTGCATTACAGAGTCTAAAGTCTAGCTTTTGTTTCATTAACACCAGTACATTTTTTAAACATATTCTTACACACCATTGCTCTTTTTTACCACAACCTGCTTAAGCAACAGCAATTTGCAGCCAGCCAATGTTCACAAGATTCATCTTACAAACTATCTTTGCTAAGTGCTGCAAATTCCCACTGTACAGGGTGGGCAAGCTTGGTCAACTGTACTCCCAAACTGTGCTGTATTATAGGTCCCAAATAAGCACCATTTTTGCATGGGATAATGTATGCTCAACCCTATTAACAGTAATAGTGTGAATGACCATAAGCCATTAATTTTGATGAGATCAGGTTCCCATCATCTCAAAGTTTCAAGAGAAGCCACAGGAAACATTGAAGTATTCCCACGTTGTTTCCTTTAATGAATAAAAATGTGAAAGTAGCCCTAGTCCACCTGACAGTCAGACACCACAGGCCCAAGGAAAAGTTCACCCTGTCAGCAGCGGCAAGAGAAAAGTGCCAAAGAATTACTGCATTAGCTCCATAAGAGTCTAATAGCCAAAAGATGGAGGTAAAAAGGCACTGAACACACCAGGCAGAAATTACCCTTGAAGTCCTGAAAAGACTTTTTTTTAGGATGAGTAATTTTATTTCTTAAGAATTCAGCAATATGGAACAAATTATTTGCTCAGGAGTCTGCAGTCATCCTGGAAAAATACATCAAAATCCCAGGGTTCACTTAACCACCTCATGGACAGCTATTTTCAAAATGAAGTGGGAAGAGAAGACTTAGACCTTGTTCCCATAATTCATGAGCACATTTCCAACAGGCAATTTTGTTTTCAACTTTCATTACTCATTAATATTCAATTTCGGTTCCATCTTCTTTAGATGTGTGTGACATTTGTGAGCTTCTTGTCTTTAATTTTGGGTGTCTGCAGAAACTTGCTTGAGTATGAGAGAAAGTTTCTGACCTGCCAAAAGATGAGATTCACTGCTCCCTTCCCAGCAGAGTAGGGAGGAGGAGGGAGAAAGCAATGATTTCGCTTTTCTGACTTGCAAATATCTTGTAAAGGGAAAATCATAATTCATAGCCCCATATGTACAAAATGTTTCCAACGAGTTTCATTTTAGTGGTATAAGCAATGAATTTTCTGCTAAATGCAGCAGATCCAGTCACTATACTTATAAAACAAAATGCATTTAGATTCTGAATATGAAATGTAATCTCTGGGTGCAAGAAATTCCAAATCAGCATTAAAAAATATGTAAGAGCAGCAATAGAAAATGATCTACAATTGCTAATTATTGTACTGTTTTCAGGCCCATTTCTTTTCTAGTAAGTTCTGCTCTGGTAACAATTAGGTACAGAGATGGATCAATAAACGATATTCTTAATCTTTTCTCCAATATTAGACATGCAGTTTTACTATTGTTCATATAACTAATGTGGGAGGCTGAGTAATAGCCCCTAAAGATATCCAGGTCCTGATTCCTGGAGCCTGTGAATATTACCTTGCATACTTTGGGGTTTTGTTACTTGGCAAAAGTGACTTTGCCAGTGTAACCAAGTTAAGGATCTTGGGATGTGTAAATTATCCTGGATCATCCAGGTGAGCCCTACGTGCAATCACAAGTGTCCCGATAAGAGAGAAGCAGATCCTACACTGATGGCTTTTAAGAGGGAGAAAAAAGTTTATGAGCAAGAATTGCAGTTCTAGAAACTGGGGAAAGGCCAAAAATGGATTCTTCCCCTAGAGCTTCCCAAGGGAACCAGGCCTCTCCAGTATTTTAGATGCTAATTTTACTCTACCCTCCAGAACTGCAAGAGAATAAATGTGTGTTGTTATCATCCACCAGGTTTGATTTGTTGCAACAGTCACAGGAAACTACTACAACTGGTTAACAAATTCTCTGTTTTGTATTGCTGGTAGGATACATGGTTTTGTTTGTCTGTTTTTATCTTTACCTTCTGTTAATAAAAAAAAACTTGAGTTCGTGCACATTTGGCTATATGATAACAAGGAGAAATCTCCTCCCACCCACTTGTCACAATTTTACAAAAAGAGATTTGTGAGGGTTTTTTTAATTACCATATTTTATTAAATTAAATGAAAAATTAAATTTAGAAAGATAAATAGTAAAGATAGGTAAGAAAAAAGAGAAAAGAGGGAGGCAAGGAGAAGGAGGTGGTGAGGAGGAAAGGAGGTGGATATTGACAGAGAGAGAAAGAGGTTAAATGACAGATATTGTGCTACTCACCAGTATTTCCAGTTCATCCCCTTGAGAAACATGATTGCACTTCCTTGCCCCTTAGGTTTAGATGTGGCTATTTGAATAGTATAGCAACAGATTGTGTGCAAAAAGGACAAATGTCACTTCTATATCCAAGCCTTTCATTGCCAGTGCCATACCCTTCAGAGCTTCTTTCAAACTATTTCAGTGCCCAGGTGTAGGAGGCTCCAACAACCTGCGTAGATCCTTGAGAGAGGATAACATGGAACTGAGAGTTCTCCCCAGTCAAAAAGCCTACAGTTTATTTTGACTAAGAGATAAATTTCTGTTGCATAAATCAATGAGACACTGGTGTTATTGGTTATCACAACATAACCTGGCTTATACTTTATAGATAGATGAGGATGGAGGGATGGTTGGAATGGATACACACATACATAAACAGACGTATAAATAGATACACAGTTACACAAACAGACTATGCTCTCATGAACCATAAAAACATAATTGGAGGACATGATATCATTTCTACAGAATGTATGGCAGAGTTCATTCTATCATATTATAGGGAGAAGTAGTGGAAGTTTTGCTGACAAAGGGATTATCTTATTCATATATACATTTCTAGCCTTTAGCACAGTGTCTGGTACTCATTAGACATTAAATGATTTAACAAATAAAGTATTATTGAAAGATGGCAGTTTGAGGCCAAGAGTTTCTGATAGAAAAGCCCCCACCATGACCTCAAAGGTTTGGTTCAGTACAACCAGAGTAAAAGTTGAGTCACATTTGAATCTAAGACAGCCTAGCCAGACTGGAATTTAAAGATACTCTGCTTTCATTGGAACTGGAGTTTTGCAGTGTCCCTTCTCCTAGATCTTTGAAAAGAAATGCCTGAGTATTTGTAACCCCAAGTTCTGAGTCATTCACTTGTCTATTTCTAAGTGAAGAAATAGCTAATATTCTGCAGTTCTGGTTGATATTGGTCTACCAGAATGACAACTACTGCGGACCACAAACTCTTTCAAAAAATAGTGTATAAACATATGACTATTCTAATCTGCTCTGGATTTTACCTTTACTACTCTCAAGTTGTCTATGACCTAATAGGAAAGATTATCATCACCTTTTTGGGAAAACCTTTTCTTTTGTATTTGTGAAAGAAAAGAATGACATAGCTCCTGGACTACCTGAGGGCAGTTTTGGACTTAGTACCTCATATACCAATTCCATGTGGAGAAAATAATACCCAGGAGATTGTGTGAATGTCCACCTGGATATATAAAAAGTGGGACCATGTAAAAAAATCTATAGTTATGGTTCTTTTGGTCCTAACAGAAACCAATTAAACAAAAATAAATTTAGCCAAAAATAAAATTTTGAAGGGTGGGGGTAGTATGGAGGTGGTAGAAATTATTGCCCAGAATCCAAGAAAGAGAGAAAGAAAAGCCCTCAGAAAGACAAAAGACACTGTGACTTCAAAGACCTCTCTTTAAAAAGTTCTCTCAGTTCTCCATTCCATATTTCTAAAAGTAGGAGCCTGATTAGCCCAGCTGAAGTGAGTCCAGCCCTGGGTCATTCACATTTGGCCCACAATAGGAGGTCATACAGACCACCCATGATTGATACGGTGTCTTCTTCTGTTGGGGAAAATTTTCAGGTAGATGGTGTCACTGTTAATTGGAACATTAATCAGTACACAAAATATCTACTCAAGGAGAAGTAATGAATCAAAGGGTAGTGCTTTCGTCTATAAGACAAGAAAAAATTCTTCAATAATTATGGTTTGAGGGTGTTGAAGAGGTTTTTTGGTTTTGGTTTTGGTTTGGTTTTTACATAATAAGAAGTCCAGTCAACCATTCAGTGCCCAAATTTTCAAAATTTGGTTGGCTTTTCCCTTGTAGTCATAAAGTGTCTGCTGCATCACCAATCCTCACTTCTACAATCAGTTCAGAAGGAGAAAAGAGAGGGGATGGTGTCTGAAACAAGAAACTGCAACTGTCAACTAGATATCTACACACAAAAAAATGAAATTGGTGCCTTACCTCATACCATATGCAAAAACTGACTTAAAATGGATCAAAGACCTAAAGGTAAGAACTAAAACTATAAAACTCTTAGAAGAAAACATTAAATGTAAATGTTTATGACCTTGGATTAGGCAACTGTATATTAGATATGACATGTAAAGCCAAGCAACCAAATGGGGGAAAAAATAGATAAATTGGACTTCATGAAAATTAAAAACTTTTATGCTTCAAAGGAAAAAAACTCAAGATCATGAAAACACAATGTACTGACTGGGAGCAAACACATTTTCAAATCATATATCTGATAAGTCTCTAGTATCCCAAATATGTAACTATTACAACTCAACAATATAAAAGCAACTAATCTAATTTTAAAATTGGCAAAGGATCTTAATAGACATTTATCCAGAGATGATATAAAGTGACCAATAAACACACACACAGGGGCGCCTGGGTGGCTCAGTTGGTTAAGCAACTGCCTTCAGCTCAGGTCATGATCCGGGATCGAGTCCCACATCGGGCTCCCTGCTCGGCGGGAAGCCTGCTTCTCCCTCTCTCGCTCCCCCTGCTTGTGTTCCCTCTCTGGCTGTGTTTCTCTCTGTCAAATAAATAAAATCTTAAAACACACACACACACACACACACACACACACACACACACAGCTCAACATCCCATTCCTAAAGAGAAATATAAATCAAAACCACAATGAGATACTACTTCACACTCCCTAGGGCGCCTATAATCAAAATGATGTACAATAACAAGTGTTGGCAAGAATGTGGAGAAACTGGAACGCTTATATATTCCTGATTGAAATGGAAAATGGTGCAGCACTTTGGAAAACTGTTTAGAAGTTCCCTAAAAATTTAAACATAAAATTAGCATATGTTCCAGCAATTCCACCCTAGATATGTCCCCAAGAGAAAGAAAAACAAATGTTCACACTCAGTCTTGCACATGAGCATTCATAGTAGAATAGCCAAAAATGGAAACAACCCAAATGTCCATCAGCTGATGAAGTGGATAAATAAAATGCAGTGTACACTCATGATATAATACTATTCAGCCATAAAAACATGAAGGACTAATACATGCCACAGTATGGATAAACTGTGAAAATATTATGTGAAGTGAGACAAGCCAGACATAAAAGGCTGTATGTTATATATTCCATTTATATGAAATGTCCAGAATAGGCCTAGAAACAAAAAGTGACCTACTGTTTGCAAGAGTCTAAGGGAAGGGAGTAGGGAGCGACTGCTAACATTTTTGGAGATGTTCTAAAATGTTCTAAAATTAAATACTGCTGATGGTCGCAAAATTCTGTGAATCTATTAAAAATCATTGACTTGTACAATGTAAATGGGTGAATTGTTTGGTATGTGGATTATATATTTCAATAAAGCTGTTAAAAACAAAATTTACCATGAGAAATACAAGGAAGAAAAAAACAATATAAGCTTCCCTGGGAACTCAAAGCAGAATTTCTGCTGAATCTCATTGAAATAACTGACATTAAGAGTAGAGGGAATGAGGGGCCCCTGGGTGGCTCAGTCAGTTAAGCATCTGCCTTTGACTCAGGTCATGGTCTCAGGGTCCTGGGATCCAGCTCCATGGGGCTCCCTACTGCAGGGGGTGAATGGGGTATGCTTCCCCCTCTCCCATTATCCTGTCCCCTCCCCCTGCTCATGCTCTCATGCTCTCTTTTGCAAGAGCTCTCTCTCTCGCTCTCTCTTTCTCTTTTTCTCCAATAAATAAATAAAATCTTTAAAACAAAATAAGAGTAGATGGAAGCAAACCATAAGAGACAGAGAACAAACTGAGGGTTGCTGGAGGGAAAGTGGGCAGGGGATGGCTAAATGGGCTAGGGGTATTAAGAGGCACTTGCTGTGATGTTCACTGGGTGTTATATGTAAATAATGAATCACTAAATTCTACACCTGAAATCAAGTTACCATATATGTTAACTAACTAAAATTTAAATAAAAACTTGAAATTGAAAAGAGAGTAGATAGTGGCAGTTTCCTAGGGTTATGACTTCCTAGGGTTATGGAAAATTTTCTGTCCCCTGAGAATCCTGTTTAGGACAACTCAGCCTTACCTGAACAACAAAGACAAAGACTCGGGCTTTGAATTGAATTAGACCCTGGCTTTAATTGCAGCTCTGCCACTTTGGAGACACTTCTATCCTCTCATTAGTCCTCTAGAAGATGCTGCCAAGTCTTGCCCATTTCCCCTCTCCTCCTTTTCCACATTTGTGCGGACTGACCTATGATGCTCTTCCTTCTCAAAGGTCTGCACCACACCTCTTTGCAAGAGACACCCTCAGGCTGAGAGAGAGCCCCAAGATGTAAGCAACTTTTGCCCAGCGACTAATGGGGACAGGGGTACAAATACCCCAGTCATTTTGCTGCCATGAAGATGTCTCTTGAGTTAAGACCCACAACTACAGAGCAAAAGCTGAGCACACTTGCTTAGCCTTCCTTCTCTTCTCTCCCAAATTCTCCCACCCTAGTGAGGAATGTTTCCTAATATCCCTTCCCTAGGAGTCCTCATCCCAGAATCTGCTTCTGAGGAACCTAACCTAAGGAAGCCTCAGCTTTTTTACCTACAAAACAATTATAAGGACAGCATTAGGAAAAAGCTCTATAACAACAGAGGTGACCCTTGATAGAGACCCTTCTCTGACTTCCTGCACCAAGACCTCTCAGGACATGCTTATCCTTGGATAACTTCCTATAGAACTTGAAGAGAGGGGCGCCTGGATGGCTCCGTTGGTTAAGCGACTGCTTTCGGCTCAGGTCATGATCCTGGAGACTCGGGATCGAGCCCCACATCGGGCTTCCTGCTCAGCAGGAGGCCTGCTTCTCCCTCTCTCAGTCCCTCTGCTTGTGTTCCCTCTCTCACTGTGTTTCTCTCTGTGAAATAAATAAATAAAATCTTGAAAAAAAAGAAAAAAAAGAACATGAAGAGAAAGACTATGAAAAGCCTAACGAAGTAGTGAATAAGTGAGAGAATAAATGGGCCAGAGAGGAAAATAGGAAGTCTTGGATGCAACATAATGGAGTTGTTGAGAATGTGGACCCAAACTTAGATTTGGATTTCAAGTATTCCACTACCTGGACACATTATTTATTTCTCTAAGTCTCAGTTTTCTCCTCTATATAAATATACTAATGTAATATAATATAAATTATAATATAAATATACTAATATAATACAATATGATAATATGTATATCTCAAAAATTATTGAGGGAGTTAAATGAGATAATGAATCGCCAGCAGCCGGCACAAGTAAAATTCACTATTGTCATCGTGGTGGCAGCAGTAATTACTTTTCTTGTAGATGTACACACCCATAGTGGTAGGAGTTATCTGGGGGCACCAAAAGCAAACTTCACTGGCTTCACAATTTTGTCACATTGGAAGTTAGATCCAATTTGACAACTAGGCAAAATTCCAAACACCTTACAGCAGGTGCAGTTTGAAATTTCATTCCAAAGGATGAAACCCTATGCCCCATGTTGAGTGCTGGAAGTGTTTTGCCTGGTGGCAGACGGCACTAGGCTTTTGTTTCAGGCAAGTGACACCAGGCAGAGATTTTAATCAGCCCCCAAGGGGGCCTTCCTAACACCACCCAGGCTTGTGGTAGTGGGAGAAGCACCGCGGCTGTCAAACTGATGCTTTGCTGAGTATGAAAGCCTCATAAAATAGCAAGGGTATGTGTCTATACACTTGTTTTTAATTTTAAAAAGATGAAAAATGTATGGAGCTAGCACTCCGCCGGGCATAAATTATACAGGGTGGCATGTCAGTTGGCAAGCACAACAATGAGATGTAAGAAGTTGGAGGACTAGGTAAACACCTGTCCAGGGCCGCCTTGCACACAGCTCAGACGCTCACGCTGCAAGGGCGGGCTATGGCGATGACAGTGCAGCAGGCGCCCCTGGAAACCATGTGTACCTGCCCTGGCATCCCCCTCCGGGAAAACAGAGACAAGTTTCCGTTGTACCTGTGTAAAGAGAGTGAGTTCACACGTTCTGACTCAGGTTCGTTCAGCTAGTGCCCTTGCTGCACTCCCACACAGTGCCCTTCCCCAGAGTGATCCCTTTACAACAAACACCAGTTTATGTCACATTCCCACTCAAAGACCCATTGATGGCTTCCAGCACACATTGTACAAAATCAAAAATTCTCACCATGAACAGCAAGTCCCAACATAATCTGGCCTGGAGGTCCTCAGTTTACCTCATTTCCTGCCCTGGCTCACTCACTTTTTTCCAGCCCGCTACCTTCCTCTGTCTTCCTCAAATTGCCAAGCACACACCCTCTCCAGGACCTTTGTTCCTGTCCCTTCTGCCAAGAATGCTTCCCTTCCCTCCCCAAGTATGCTGAGGCTTGCTCTTTATTGCGCTCAAATCTCTGCTAAGTCTTAACCTCATCAAAGTAGTCTGGTACCCAAGATAGGATGAATTTATTTGTACATATGTCTACAGCCTCTCCCGCCCTGTGAGGACAGGGGCTCTTTCATGCACAGCCGTATCCCCAGTACCTATGACGGAGCCCGCCATAGAGTAGGCACTTGGTATTTGTTTAATGAATAAATGGTTGAATGAATGGATTCATTGAGTGCATGTTACGTATCAGGCAACCATGTTCAAAATAAAATTCAACAGACAAAGGGCCTTGAAACCTAGGTCCTATCTCTGTGTTCACAGGTGGCTATTGAGTCCTTGGAAAGGCAAGTACCCAAACTTAGGTGTGCAGGAAGTGTAAAATACACACTGGATTTTGAAGACTTAATATGAAAAGCCAATGCAAATTGCCCCAATTTTTTAATTGGCTACATTTCGACATGATAACATTTTGGATATATTGAGTTAGGAGAAATATATGATTAAAGTTAATTCCACCTGTTTCTTTTCACTTTTTTAAATGTAGCTACTAGACAACTTTTAATTACATATTGCAGTTACATTTAGTGCTTGCATTACATTTCTATTGGGCAGAAATGGTCCAAAGGGAGTGACAGGTAACAGATGGATTATTTTTAAGTAGCAGGGGTTAAGAAAGAAGTTTCAAAGTTTCGTTTAGAATTGTCCAGGTGAAGAAGGATGGGAAGGGATTTGGACCATTAGAAGCTTCACCCAAGGATGTTCCAGTATCTCCCTGCCAATGGTAGGGAGATCTCCTTCTTTAGTTAATAAGACTGCATTTAACAAATTCCCCACTGCCCAAAGCTGCTTCTCCTGTCCTGGATACCTGGAGGAAACAAATTAGAGAATGTTGATTTGGGTGTTCATGTGATGTAGAATTTACCAAGAGATCGCCAGCCATGATGGGCATTACTCAGATGGAAACTGAACCTTGGACTGCCAAAGCTTCAGTCCCAAAGTCAGGACCTCTGCTCAGTACACCCTTCCCCCTTTCCTCCAGAACTGCATGATATACTCAGAAGACCCCTGATTGGGGGAGGGAAGGATATGGCATTTAGGGTCTACTTAGCCAGTGGCTCAATTAAAGGGCTTATCTTACAGCTCATCTCCTTCTTCCCCATCAGTGAGAAGATTCTGAAGCTTGCACTGAAGAAACACCAGGGCACTTCTTTAAATTTTTTATTTATTTGAGAGAGATAGAGAGAGAGGAGAAAGAGAGAGAGAGAACGCATGATCAGGGGGAGGGGCAGAAGTAGAGGGAGGAGTAGTCTCACTGCTGAGCAAGAAGCCTGACTTGGGGCTGGATCCCAGGATGCTGGGATTGTGACCAGAGCCAAAGGCAAACACTTAACCAACTGAACCAACCAACACTTAACCAACACGTAACCCCCACCAAGGGATGTATGAAGGTTTGTTCCCATGGAGAGTGTTCAGGGTCTCAGGCGGGCACTTATGTTCAAACTATACATATAACATATGTTGGACTCAGTACATCAGAACGAAGCAAAGAAACCAATTTGAGGGAAAAGCCACAGGAAGGAGTTGAGGGGGGTGTGCTGTGTATGTGTCAGGCAGGGGCTACTGGTCGTGCCTAGGCACGTAAGTGAAGGCAGAGAGTAATGGGGACACAGTGAAAAAAAAAGATAATGCCCAGATAGAGAAGTCACATTAAGGAGCATGAACTTTATTCTGAGGACAAAGAGGGGCTGATGTAAAGTTTTGAGTCTCAAGGTAACAAGGCAAGAGGTGATCTGAGAGGGATGACCCTGGATGCAGAACGAAAGTAGGGTTTAAGGCGGCAGGATGGTTAGCAGGTTCCTATGTCATTCAGATGACAGGCGATACAGACATCATGAAGAATGTAAAGTTTCAGCAGGACCTGGAGATTAAAGTGCATGGGTGTGGAGAGAGTGATGCAGGCCAGGTCTCTGGTTTGGGGCGCAGGTAAAAAGATAGTAGCAGTGCTATAAGCAGAGACTGTACAGACACACATCCCAAAGTCAGTATGCTTGGGCTTGGGCTTAGAGACAAGGAGGCCTGGTTCCCTCCAGGACATGGTGATTTTCAAGTGGCCAGAGAATAACCAAGCATACTCGAATATAGAAATCCTCAACTCTGAAGAGAATTCATGGCTGGAGACAGATTTGAGAGTCATCACAACACAGGTGGACAAGAAAATAATAAGAATAGATAATATTGCCTAAGGACAGTGTATAGGAAGAGGAAGGTTATGCACCATGGACAAATGCCAAGGAGAAGGAAGGGTATGTGGGATGAGTGAGATAAAAGGACAGTTGAGAGAAAATGTTGGCAAGGAATGAAGAAGGTTTCAAGAACTATGGTGGTTAACATCATCAAATGGGGTTCCATAAAATAGGAATAATAGAAATTCATTAGGTTTGGCTGTTAGATCATCAGTGCCCTCTTCAGTAGCTGTTTTGAGTATTGAGGTCAGAAATCAAATGACAAGAGATTGAAGAATAATGAAAAATACAGAAAATTGAGAAGGCAAATCTAGTCACTTCAGAGAAGCATGATGAGAGGAAAGGATGAGGTAGGGCAGTGGTTCAAGGAAGACATGGTTCATGGAGGGTTGAAGGATTTTTTTGTCTCCTTATTTTCGGTTGTTTGTTTTAGAATGGGAGCAAATTTTCTACTTCAAAAGAGAAGGAATTTGAGTTTGAAAGAACTTGTAAATTCTCTCTCTGGGAGAGAACTTTTGGTCCACAGTTACAACATACACACCACACACCCACACACACACACACACACACCCAGCTAGTTATCACATAGTGATATACACACATACACATTAAAGTTATGTCACATAGTGATAACACACAGACTCACACGCCAAAATTAGTTTTGAACTATAATTTTACATTTACCCCAATTTTGAATTCTAATAAGATAAAATAGGAAGATTACTGGACTCGAGAATCCAAGATCCAAGTTTTAGCCCTGGCTCCTCTTCCAAATGGTTGTGTGACCTTTCAGTCACTCTGTGCTTCTGAGATTCGGTAACCTTACCTGAAAAATTAGAGAGCCAAGCTGGGTTGGGGATGACATCTTAAATGCCAGCTCTGATGGATTGATACAGACCGCTCAGCACGCTGTACTGAAGATGTTTCTGAGGCTGTGTCTGAACTGAGCAAGCAAGACTGTGTAATAGACTAGCAATGTCTGTCACAGGCAGGAAAATAGTAGTGTTAAGTGTTTACCATTTCTAAACTCCTGAATTAGAACATTCCATGATTCATTAAACACATTATGGTCCTGTCATACATTATGACTTTGGCCCAGTAAAATGCTCTGTAGCCATTTTTACCCCTTATTTAGTCCAAAACCCATTATCTTTTTTCTACTAAGGAATTGAATGGATCGAACATCACTATCTCTGGGTTCCTTTCAGAAACCAGGCCTATTCTTATCTGTTTTTCTTTCTAATAGGCTTTTATAATAGCCATACCATTTAGGGAAATAAACCACTGATTGTAAAAACTGCCTTCAGATATTTAGAACCTCATTGTTTACTGACTGGAGAAGGCTCCAAATAGGGTCTAGAGCAGTTTTGACGATGATGGAACTTATCTTCAAGCCAGGTCTGTGGGTTCTTTCTTGCTAAATCCAAATGTCATATTTACAGCACTTGTAATGCCCAAATGAGAGTTCCAATACCCTGTCACTTACATCTGGGTCCACTACCCTATGAGTGTGATCATACACAGATGTATGACCGCTAGCTCTCTACATCACAATAGTGGAAGACTCTCCCTCTCTCAAACACCCCCAGACTCTCAAGGATATCTCCTGTCTAATTGGCCACCATGAAGTTAGCTCTGCCTCTACTCGCAAGTGAACTCCGGCCCTCCCATTAAGATGACACTCCTATGGGGGGCGCTGTAACTTCTCATAATATCCTCTGCCTACAGCACTGTCGGAAGGCTCAGATGAAGTGTAAAGGAAAGCATTTGTAAGGTCTCAGTGTTCATATATGGTATTATTACTGTTTTTACTCTCTTCCCTGGCAGAGGCCCTCGACGGGGAATGATGGGAGTGTTCTATAACTGCGTGTATCACTTGGTGGAAGCAGCAGAGAGGCAATTCCCCAGGCTCTCAGCAGAACACCCTCAAACTCCAAACTTACTACTGCACAAGGCCAGGGCGCTTTGCCATACACATCCCTCTTTATTGTGGCAAGAATTTTTATTTGTAAGAAAATTTGATCTAATATAAAACCTGGCGGCCCCCTATTCCTTCTGCCATGGCCTGTCCCCTCACGGGCAAGGAGGCAGTCTTCGTCTGTCTGTGAACATTGCTTCTGTCTCACTTGTTCTTTAAGCTCCTGAAGGAACCCCACCAACCTGTGCGCTGCTCACTCCCTAACTCCCTTCTTCTCTGTTGCTGCTTCCATCTCAGGGGCTTTTTCCAGTATTTGGATGCCGTCCTGACCTGGTTCTCTGTATTGCTACTGCAGTAATCTTTGGGCCCTACTGTACAACTAATACATTACAAGATGCTGCCGACTCATTTTTTATTTCAAAGCCATCATTCTTGTTTCTGTCTGGCTTCTCTTTTGATTTTTGCCTTCCTGTAAGCAAGCTTACATTTGATATTTATTGTCTTATCTCATCTTTAATCTCGTGTTTCATAGAACCCAGGCTTAATTGAATTTTATTGAAAGTACGAGCAGATGCTGCCTTAAATTACTTTTGTTTCCTACGGTAAATCTTTTTTCAAGTATGTCCTTCCTTTGCCTCCTATGAGTACTGTTCGTCCTTTGTGCTCCAAAGCCTTTTCATGGGCCCCAATTTGATGTGTGTGGATTTTTTTTTTTTTTGCCTCTAGTTAATCCATACCCAAAAATGAGAACTGTGTGTGGGCCTGGAATCTCCTCCAGAAACAGGTGCAATAAGACACTAAAAAATGAAGTACTTTCTCACATTAATAAGGGCAACCAGGATTAAATACATAATTTTCCAGAAGTGAAAACACAGGGCCCCTTGCTCAAAAATTATTAAGAAGTTCGAGATGGCGACTGCAGAGAATTAGCCCATGCACAGGGCCCTTCTGAACAAGGGATCCTGTGTAACTGCAGAGGACATATCCCACAAAGCCAGCCCTGGGGGCAGTGATCCCCACCATCCTGCTGGACCACCAGGTAGGACCTCCATGGAAGTGTTTGTAAAGTGGTTTTTCACATCTCAGCCCCTCACCCACTAAAAGGTATAAAAGGATTGAATTGAAGACACTGACAAGTGAGTCAGAATTTGGAGGATTTCTCTAGAGCAAGGTATCAGTGTGCTCCTCAGTGAGTGCAACTTTGCGGACATCCCTTAAAGAGCTTTACCCTGGGAGGAGTTGTGGGCGGGCAGTGGGCAGTGAGAGACCAGGCTCATCCTTGCCCAGAGCAATGCAGTAGAGTGTTCTCAGAAATTTCTGAGAACCTACACAGATGCCTCTGTAAGAGAAAGTGTCGGCTTTGAATGTCTGCCAAGTCGAGAGAGCGCCAGATCGTGGTGATGCCAGCCACGAATGCTCTTTTCCTGCCCTGGCCTCCTGGTCAGGCTGTGGGATCTGAGGAACAAGCAGAGCAAAGAAAGAAGAAAAGCTTTATATTGAGATTTGGAATGCTACTCAGTACATTGGGACCCCAAGTGATCAGACCGTTTGTATTACCTGAGAATAACTGGATGGCCAGTTAGTTCACCACGGGCCAAGGGGAAGACCCGAGGCAGCAGGCTTGCATCAAACTGCTCATTTAAATGCACAGGATCTGTGTCTCTCTCGTGGATCTCTCCAAGTTCCACCTGCTCGCCTCAGAGAGACCTCTTGCTGGACCTTCAGATGTGCACCATCTTTTTCATGACAGCATCACGAGGGAGCAGGAGGAAGCAGGGCTTCAGGCCGCCTCTCTCGCTTGGTGCTGCTGCAGCTCCAGGTGCCAGGCATGGTGATGAAGGGCCTCTGCTGCCTCAAGACTCCCTCATAGGTCCCCAATTTCCCATCACCCTGAACGCAAAGAATCTGCTGATTTCAGAACTTATGACTGTAAGCCTTCCCCTTGGAACAGCTTCCTCCAATGCTCTTAGTGAAAACTGGAGGAAACGGTGCTGCTCTCCACACCGAGGGTAAGCTGCTAAGGGCGGCAGCCTCTGGGAGTCCCCACTCAGGGTGCCTTGAGGCCTTCTCGCACTCCACTGACCGAAAATGTCCGCCCCGCTCTGGCCCTCAGCCTGCCTCTGCCAGGAGCTCCAGCCCTTGCTCCTCTAAGCTCGAGTCCCCCAGCCAGGTTTGATTGAGGCGGGGGATCCCCATTCTGCCCGACTTCAGAATCAGCTGAGGGGTATTGCTGACAACATATGGCTGGGCCTCCTCCAGCCCCACTCACATCAGCCACCATGAAGAGGTGGGGGTGGGGGGGAGGAGAGGCTCAGACGTAGGTTTACATCACACTCCAGGCAATTCCAATGTGCAAGGCTATTCCATTTTTCGCTCAATTCAGTCTCATCTTGCAAAATCCCTCATAGCCTTTGGCATGTGGGTGACAATGTTTCCTATTTTTCAGTGCTGACACAGTTTTTTTTCATATTATTATATTGAGATCAATTCAGATTTGTCTGCAATACAAGGAAGACTCTCCTAACTGTCAGTGTTAGGAAATAACTGTATAACATCAGGAAAATATGAAATCTGCCTCCACAGAGCTTATGAAAACAAGGCAAGTCATCTTGTTTCCTGCAGCTCTCTAGGTGAACAGTTATCAGGCCTGGGTCCTCCCGTGTGCTGTGGATTTACACTGTAATCTTAATCAATCATACTAAGAGTCCCTCCATCATGCAAAATTCTCCATGGACAATCCTTTCTTAGTGAAGGGGCCAACATGAATGGTTGTCCCTCTGCACGATAATTTTAAACAAATCCAGATGCCTTTGCAATACGAATTCCTCTTCTCTCCATAATTGCAATATTGTATTGATGCCCGATTTTGAAAAATACATTGTTTACTCCAAAGGCAAATTCGAGACTGCCAGACAATGTAGAACTTCCCTCAGAGGAATAAAATTGATCGCTGTGCCTATTCCGTGCACATTTTAATATTAAAATGTACAATCACACAATGCATTGGATTACATTCAGTCTCTCACTTGTCTTTGCCCATCACCCTGAAGATCAATAGTTATTGTCACTCCATGCCTTAACAAGCTCTCACACTTGTCCACTCTTTAGGCAACAGAGCATGCATTTCTTCTAGGATTTTTTTCACCTTCATTTACCTGCCGGGCTTGCAGTGGAAAATTACACCATCTCAGATATCTGGCTTCTTCATGCAGGCCTTCTCTACCCCAACTAGAGGAAGCAGATTGCTCTGCTCCCTTCCTCTCTTGCGCACTATCCAGGTGCTGCACACAAGAGGCCGTGAATAAATGATGAAACCAAGTTTTAGCTTAGAGCTTGCTGTGTTTCATTTGCATAGCTATAATGTCAGATTCATTATTCATGAGCATATGCTACAATGGCCCTCCCCTTATAGCTCAATCCTCCACCACTTCTAACTCTCAGATGTTCGAGATGAACCATCTCTCCTGCAGCTTGCAGCAATTTCTCCTTTCTGAGTGCACAGTGGAGTGATGGCCCTGCTTTTTATGCAAGTGTGGATCCTTGGATGCATAACATTTACAACCTAACATAAAATAAAACTGAAGGCTTTGATACTGGAAGTCGTCAGCATATTGGGTCAACAAAAAAAAAAAACTAAGGAGCAGGGACTCCCTGTAGAATTCTGGTGGAGGGAAGAGTTGGTCCGTCTGTCAACAGAAGAAAATTATGATGGTGTATTGTAGGAGGCATGCTGGGAAGGTCTTCCTAACCAAAAATCTCTCCCCCATGTGGGTGCCTCTCATGCCTGGGATTCCACTATTAAAAAAATATCAGGGGAAAAAGATGTCTGGATCATCATCTCTTGGAAGGAAAAGAATTTTGGGAAGAATGGCATTCTGGACCCTGCTGTGTACTTTAGCAGATCCTTATCCTCTCTGTAAATAAGACCAGCCGGCTTTTCCATGGTACTTCCTATGTATCTGGCACAGATCTAAGTGCTTGCCACATACTACTTTGTGTGATCCTTAAAACCACCCTCGGATGTGGACAATAGTATCACCATCATCATGATCATCCATTGTCATTGTCATCATCACCATCATCGTCGTCATCGCCATCACCGTCATCACTATTTCCATGTTCCAGGTGAGGCAAGTGAAATGTGGAAAGGTTGGGTGACTGACGCAATTCCCCTGTGAGAGTTGAGATTTGCACCCACATAGCCTGGTGGCAGAATCTGAACAGAAGCACTGTACTGCATGGCCTCTGGGGGATGACACATGTGTGAGGCATCTCTCAGGATGTCTGGAAATAACAGACACAGTGGGAAACATTCTGAGAATATGAAATATGGAGGCATGCTGGGTGGGGCAAGGGACAAAGCCCTCCTGCTGCATCAGATCTGCCTCCAACCCTCTTATCTTCATTCTCATCTCCTTGCTGCCTTTCCCTCACAGCTCTGGCCTCCCTGTGGCAACTTGACACACCATGCTCACTGTTCTCTCCTCTTGGAATTCTCAGAGATCCATGTGTTTCCCTCCTCTACCTCTTTCAACTGTGGCTTTGTCAGAAAAGTCTTGTCTGACCGAACAGTATAACATAGCACCGTATCATTCATCCCCCCAGCCTCCCCAGTTCTCTATCCCCTTTCCTGCTTCCTTTTTCTCCACAACACTTATCACTACCAGACATGTTATACATTTCCTCATTTATTTGTTTATTAATTGCCGCCTACTACTTACCTGCCACTGGAATTTGAGCTCCATGAGAGCAAGAGCTTTTTGTCTTTTGGTTCACTGATCTATTACCAGTACTAGAACTGTGACTTCCACATTAAAATCTCAATGGACATTTACTAAATGAACGGATGAATGACTGCAAACTACTTGCTTTACAAGTCTTCCCAAGACAACCACCACCTGGAAGATAAAACTTGAGACATCTTATAGGTCTGTCATATTCTATTTGGTTATGTGTGTCTAGGGCTATAATTTAACAAGGTTCATTGGCAAATTAAATTGACTGATTTCCTTATCAGTGACAAGGTTAGACCCAATACATTTTTAGATGGAGACTAATATAAATATAGTGACTGCATAAGAAAAGGGTTGTGGTAGAGATGTTGAAGTGTTGCTCCTAGCACAGATCCAAGAAGCATTGGGCATGCAGTCAATGGGAGATAAAAGTGAAAAGACGGAGTGGGTGTTGCAGTAATGACCAAAGTCTTGCAGTTCAGTCTGGTTTCAAGTCCTGACTCTGCTGTTTATTGTTCTATGACCTTGGGAAAATTAATCAGTGTCATTGAGCTTCATCCTTCTCATCTAGAAAATTAGGAATAGGTAGCAATATGGCAGCACTGACCTTGAAGGACTATTGGGAAGATCAAGTCAAACAGTATACGTGAAGCCATTTAGCACATGATAAGTTTCCTTTTCTTATCCTCTTTATACAAAGGCAGCATGATTTAGTGAGACATAGGAAGCAGAGCATGATCAACAAGACTGTTTAAATAGGAAAGACACAAAACATAAAATTCACAAGATCTCCAGCCAAGTATAACTGATCTTTTTTTGTTTGTTTTAATATTTTATTTATTTATTTGAGAGAGAGAGTTAGTGAGAGAGAACATGAGAGGGGAGAAGGTCAGAGGGAGAAGCACTCCCCATGGAGCTGGGAGCCAGATGCGGACTCGATCCCCGGACTCCAGGATCATGACCTGAGCTGAAGGCAGTGGTTTAACCAACTAAGCCACCCAGGCGCCCCTGATCTTCTTTCATTCCAACAGTTCCCATAGTTCTACTTCAATACCTCAACACATCCTTCACTAAAATTAATTTATTTACTGAGTTCTCACAAAATGCCAGGTGTCACTGCTTCGTGATTGTGTCTCTTAGCTCTCTTTTTTGATTAATACTTTACTGGTTAAGGATACCATTACTGTTTTTTCCTCTGCCAGCATACAAGTGTGCAATGAGAAAGCATTGTCCATCCTCAGATGCTCTGGGTTGCATAAGGAGAACAAGGATACTGTCTGTTATTCCCGACATTAACAACCAAAAATACCTTGGGAAATACTCTGTGTTTTCAGTTTTAGAATAAATCTATGGGTGGCAAAGGGTGGATGATGTCTCTGCAGAATAGAGTAGAAATGAAATGATTAGATTGGGCCCAGGGTCCTTTGTTCTTGTAGTTTATGTGGAATCACTGTT
The DNA here is from genome assembly GCA_004023965.1 of Spilogale gracilis. Taxonomy (NCBI): domain Eukaryota; kingdom Metazoa; phylum Chordata; class Mammalia; order Carnivora; family Mephitidae; genus Spilogale; species Spilogale gracilis. Next base: position 64,417 of record PITA01005108.1, on the reverse strand, counting down.
GACTGCTCTCACGGGACCATTAACTTCCACGTGCATGGCCTCGAGTCTAAGAAAAAAGGAAACATTGCATGAAGTCTTATTTTATTATTAATTCGTTCTCTCCAGGCTCGGGGGATGCTCTATGTCTTTCTGTTTCTGTTGTGGAACAGACTGTCTCAGGGCTGTTATCTGATAGCCCTTTTTTGGCAGAACTGCATGCACAAAGAACTCCCATTCATTTCAAGGAGAGAGCTTCTCCTGCCAACACCAGCAAGGGATTGCTGGAAATCACTGAGGAGGGAATAGGGGAGCCAAGGCCAAGGCCTGCGTTACACAGCACTCATTCACCTAAGCTCTGTGGATAGCATCTCACCTGGAGTAGGCAAATCAGGGCTCCCTCCCCCCTCAGACAACTCTTAAGTTTGGGAGGTCTTCAAGGTGGCGTATAAAGTCAAATCTTTGTCTCAGGGCTTCTAACTAAATGGTGACTGAGTTGCAACTAGATCTCAAGCTTTTAAATCCTTGGAAAGCCTTGTCATTTCTCTTTTTCATGCTATTCTCCCTTTCACCCATACTCCTTGGTCCACATGGTGAACTGTTATGATTTTTTTTTCCCTATGAAATGTATCCCATCATTTCATAGGCCAGTTTTCCTGGAGTGATACCTCTGGGAGGGAGTATAATTATGAAGAGCACATAACCAAACTGTTCCTAGGTCCTGAAGTAGGTAGAACTTGTTCATTCTCTTAATCCTCATGGTCCCCATTTGCATCATGGAAAAGTGAAACCGTCCTAAGGAACTGGTGAAATGTGTTTCATAAACTAAGTGGAGAGTCAATCGATTACTGCAAAAGATGATCCATTTGTTCTAGCCAAAGAGCAATATTACTCCTTGATTATAAACATATTTATTTAATAAAAATTGTGGAACTTATATTGTTAATAGAAAACAGCAAGAATCCAGAGTATCAGTTGCCTTAATGATAATAAATGCCTGATATATTCACAAAATCTCATGAAAAACCAAAAGAAGAAAAAATAATACCCTAAGATTTGTAGTGGATTTTAATTTTATTGACTGCATTTTATTGGCTCTTTTCAAAAAGTATAAACAACACATTTTCATTCCCATCAAGTTTATAACCTTTTCCCCCTGTCCAAAAGAAATCTCAGACAGATGACTGTGACTTACAATTACAAAAAGAAAAAAAAAATCATTTAGGGGAAATGGGTCTGAATTATCCATACATCTAAATACAGAATAGTTTTAACCATAGTATTATCTCAAATATATTACAGACAAAGCAGACTACCAGCCATGTCTTTCTACATGATTGGTTTAATGAATGAATGAGTCATTTATAATGAGCAGCACTCCTGGGTAGTAAAAACAATTTTGTTTAAAATTTTAAAGTTTATTTTCTTAGTAAATAGATCCCATGAGCCCTACCCCTAGTATCAACATGAAAAAAGAAAACATTTTACTGTTGGTCAGCAGAGCTGGGAGATATAAACGGCTGAATATAGAAAGGAAAAGAGTGAGGGGGAAAAAAGAGAAAAAACAGGTTGATACTTCATATTTCTTAGGACAGTCCTCTGTTTCACAAATATTTCAGCATCAATTTTATTCTAACACCTATAGTATTATCTCTAAATCTTATTGCTGGTGCTTATGTCAAGAAGATTTACCAGTATATGAATTTAATTATATAAAAGTTTAAGTTCTCAGAAAGTAAAATTCCTAAGAAAAAAATCAGTAGTCTGACTTTCATTCACAAGGGCCCAGACCCACTCTAGCCTCTCAGGCCACCTGGGATGCTTCCTGTGGGAATTTAGCCACCATACTGAGAGGAGCCCAAAGACGGGGTGAGGGGGGTTCATGGAGAGGTGCTCTGGTCTACACCGCCAGATCAGCTTTCAGCTGGGTCCTCGGCAGCAGCAACTACCAGCCACATGAGTGAGCCATGTCGGATGTCTGGTACAGACAAGGCTCCAGAAGTCCACGGTCTCCAGCGGGTCCTGACGGCACCCATGTGAGAGACCCAACACAAGAACTGTCCAGCTGAAACTAGTCAAGTCACTGAACTGCGATAGATAAGAGATTGCCTTAAGCCACTACATTTTGGAGTGGTTTTTTGGGCAGCCATAAGTCACTGGAAGAGTCTCTATGACTAGGATTTCATCCAGATTTATCCCCTTTAGTTCCTTGCTGCTGAATCTATAGTAAGTCTCTGAACATGCTTGTTTAAGGTCTAGACAATTTTCTGATCTCTAACTAGTCCTATCTACTTCCCTGTCCCTCCCCCCCCCCCCAGTCCTTGCTGCATGGCTGAAACACTATGTGTCAGGGTGCGCTCATTGAATCACTGCCGATACCATTAAGGGTTAAACAGTGAGAGATTTATTATAGCTGGCCAGCGACCACTCACTAGAGTCTGGTCTCTGTGAGTGCCCCGACTCTGGCTGGGGTGGTCTGGGTTTTTAAAGAGACGAAACCTGTCCAAGTAAGCATGTTTCCAAAGAAATGAAACAAACCCTGGTGGGTATGTCTCCAAAGAAACAAAACATATCCTGGTGGACATGTCTCCAAAGGAACAGAACTTACCCAGATGGACACGTCTCCATTCAATAGCAAAGCGACAACAGTGAGCTTATTCTTTTACAGAAGCAGTAGTAGCTGGTTATGCATGATAGCACAGTGGGGTGATTTATATGGCTTTGTATAGCCCTCACAACCGCCATTTTGGGTATCTTGTAGCCATTTAACAACTGGACATACACTACAACTCAATCTACCTTATATTCTGAAACCAAGTCATCTTTCTGAACCTCTTAAATCCCAACTCCTTATCTCGATGGCTCTCTATCAACAGTGTCTACCAAAGCTTCTTAACCTTGGCTGCACATTGAGATCATTTGGGAAGTATTAAAAAATATATGGTTACTAGTTCCCACCTCAAGAGACTCTCATCTAATTGGTCTAGAACATGGTTACTCTACACTGGCACTCTTGATATATGGGGCCAAATAATACTTTGTTTTGAGGGGTTGTCACCATATTGTAGGGTACTTAGCAGTATCCTGGCCTGTATCATTGGATATCAGGGGCACCCCTTGCAGTAGTATTAATGACCAGCAATGTCTCCAGATATTGCTAAATGTTTTCTGAGAGGCAAAGTCATCGGTGGTTGAGAATCACTAATGTGGGGTTCAGCCTGGACATCGGGCATTACTAAATTCCCCCAGGTGATTCTAATGTCCAGTCAAGGTTAAGCAGTACTGACCTAAGTAGCTCTGCTTTTCATACTTAAATATGTATATTAATTGCCTGGGGGCCTTGTTAAAATGCAGATTCTGATTCAGTAGGTCTACGGTGGGCCAAGATTCTGTACTTCTAACGGACTCAGAGGTGATTCAGATGTGGTTCTTAACCCATTCACTGAACAACAAGGAGGTAGACATTGCAATTTGCTTTAGGAATGTGCTTATACTTAGCACCTTCACCTGAATACCTAGGACCCTTCTCCTAACTGCTCCCAGAGGAAACAGGGTACCTCTGCTCTCCATACTAAGCAAAGATGTCTGAAAACATGGTAGCAGAGAAATGACTTCAAGTGAATGATTCCCTTCTTCAGGATTGGTGCGCAGACTACATACTGCATTTCACCAAGGTAGAAGGTGCCAGTGGATTAGGGGAAAACTTCCCTACAGTCTGCTGATTGTTGCCAAGGGAGAAAGCCAAATAATGCCTGAAGCTACCAGCCTTTTTCAATAATACACTTCACGTTGTCAGTAGGGAGAAAAGCTAGGTGTGGGAAGGAGATTCCCCCTCCTCCCACTGCCTGAGCCCATCCTCAGCACTCCTTTGGCAAGTCAGCGGCTTTAATGTTCTATCGCAGGGGTTAAACAAATGAGTCAAGAGAGCAGCTCTGCAGTTTGAAAAGGGATTTCGGGAAGTCAATTCCAGTCCCTACAGGACAGAGGTCAGGCTACAATGGAGTCAAGACAGACTAGCCTTCTGGAATTTACACAGAACTGCAGAAAGGTTACATCTCCCTCCACTCAGGATACAGGTACACGGAGCTTTGTACGACTCTGTTCTGCTTTGGCTTTGGTCCAAGAGAAGTGCTCTCATTTCATTCTGGTGATATTTATTTGCACTAAAATTACTTCAGAAGTATATACACTCTTACCTGTAAATTTAGCTAGGGACTTGACAGTGCTTGTGGCTAAGGAGTCTTCCAGGCATATTATTTAAATCCTACTGGCTCCAAAGGCAGGAAAGGCATCTGGCTGTCTGGGGATCAACAGTGAAGTTCCAACCTATCTATAGATTCTCTATACAATCCCTCTCGGTGTATACTATGCAAGACCACCATACTAGTCACCTAGAAAACCTGGGGGGGGGGGATAGTGAATTGACTGTTCAAGGAAACAATTGTAATTAATTTTAGAGCATGCTTTGAGTGTAGAAACTGTAGGAGAGGTTTCTTTTACTTTCCTTCATGTCCCCAAGAGACAATTCTAAACAAACTTCTAGTAGATGAATACTACTTAATTTTGAATAGATGGTGTCCCCTGTAATCCATATTTACTTCTTCATTGTGAAGAAGGGGAATGACAATGAAAGAAAGATCAAGTTCCTGTCTACATCTCTTTTTCTGATAACCTCAGACCTAATCAGCCTCCTGCCTGTGTCTCCCCTTGACTGTATCCTAGCTCCTCTTAGGTAGAGAATAATAACCTATAGGCAGGAGGATTAAAGCCTCTAGGGACATTCATGCAAAATCTGGGAACATTATTGGTTCTCCCCGTAATGACAGAGGGTTGCTACAGGTAGTTCATGAATAGAGGTCCCAGATGCTGCTAGATGCCAGGCTCACACAAGACAATCCCCACAACAAAGAATTATCCCACCCAAAATATCAATTTGCTACTGTTGAAAACCCTGTCTTAGATTTTCAGCAGCTCAAAGATTCTCAAGTAAAAGCTGCTAGAAACTGCAGGCCTTACTCATCCTATTACCTAAAATTCTACTCCTAGAAGACAAGGAAAGAGGACAAGAAAAGACTCCTACGAGGAATTCCTGTCCTTCTCAAGAGTGGGGATCGTCCCACCTGGTCCTCTCTACTCCCCCAGAGGAGAAGAGTGTCTGACACTTAGGAGGTACTTAGTAAATATTTGTCAAAGAAATAAATTAATCCCACCCCTAAGTTCAAGGATTTGTCATAGAGGAAAGGAAGAAAAGGAGAAGTCAGAGCAGGGACTTTTTCAGGAAGTGTGTACAGCACGGTGATGTTTCTCAAGCTTTGATGTGCATGTGAATCAGGGGGAGGGGGTGTTCCTTAAAAAGCTGACTCTGATTCACTAGGTGGAGGACCCTTGCAGACTGAGTCTGCATTTCCCCAAGCTTCTAAGTTGACCTGGTACAGTCCAGGTCCTACTTTGAGCAGCAATTGTAGAATTCTCAGCTCCCGGCCCTGTTACAGAAAACAGGGAAGGTAGTAAAATCGCTGCTGTGCCCACTTGAAAAACTTGTTGTGGTGATTAAATTAAAAAAAAAAAAAAAAATGCCTATGTCCTGACATGATCTAGAAACTTTACAAGGGACTTCAGATAATTACAGACACCGAACTCTGATTTTTCAGTGAAGAAACAGGCCCCAGTTCACCTTAACTTGCCCAAGGGTCCCAGTGATGATTGGCTGAGGGTCCGAACCAGTCCCTCGCTTCAACTCTCCATCCTTCCGCCTGCCTGCGGGTTGGTCTGGCCACACACAAGGCCTAGCCCTGGCTGTTACTTACTTGTTGCTTCCCGCCCCACCCCGCCACTGTGCTGGATCTGGCCTCCGTGAAAAATGAACCCGGACCACTCCTCCCAGTGCACCTGCTACTCCCTCCACATCTGACTGCCACAGCTGGCCCGATTGGTTAGTAGGAGCCAAGTCCCCGCGACCAACCTTTCTGCTCCGCGGCTCCTTTTAGGGCTTCATAGCGCCCTTCTCCTGGGTTTTGCTCCCCTGAGGTATGAGAGAAGCTCAAACCAAATTAACTACAGGCAGAAAGAGCAGTTCACCCGGCGCCAAACAAGAGAGCAGGCGCCGGGGTGAGACTAAACCCCCACATTTTGATTCCCGGTGCGTTCCCCACACTCCTTCAGAAAGAACACGGCGGCTCACTGTTTACACCTAACCCTCATTAGTCCAACAGCCTGTTGTCTTAATACTAAAAACCTACTTATCAATAGCAATTTAGGTGAGGGGAAATTATATTTAAAAAGAAATAGTCTATCATTTATGGGTTCTCTTTAAGAATCCTACCCTACAATTGTCTCAAAATAATCTTGAGTCTGCTTTTCTTCTCCCACAGAGTAGATAATGCTGTTCTGAGAACTGAAGTTTGTTATTCCTGTCCTGTGTCCTTTCTTGCCACCCAATTGAAGCGTCCCTCTGAGTCTCATGGATTTCAAGTGCCATCTAGTGGTGAATCTTCAGATATTAGGAATAATGCAACAAAGTTTAATTTAGTAAGTATAGCGCGCCTGGGTGGCTCAGTGGGTTAAGCCTCTGCCTTCAGTTTAGGTTGTGACCTCAAGGTGCTGGAATCGAGGCCCGTATGGGGCTCTCTGCTTAGCCGGTGAACCTGCTTCCTCCTCTCTCCTTGCCTGCCTCTCTGCCTACTTGTGATCTCTCTCTCTCCCCCCCCCCGTCAAATAAATAAGTAAAATCTTTAAAAAAGAAAAAAAAAATTAGCAAGCATAGCCAGGTCTCCCCAGATGTTGGTGGAATCATCTCTTTACCCAAGAATTATCAGATCTGCCATATGTGAATTACCAGTAGTCAACAGTCGAAATACGTTTTTCAAATAATTCTGCATATTAGTTTGAGCATCACTTTTTAAAAACTCGTTTCTCAATCCAAAAGCATTAGAAAGATCCTTATACTTAGTTTTTCTATTATACATTAGAAACAAATGGGAGTATTCTGCATACATTTTTAATTTGAAGACAGACTTTTTAAACCAAAAAGAGCAATTTAGCCCTCTGAGTACCTTTCACTGGTATTTTCTAGTTGCTTTGACAACTCTATCCACTCCTTCCATTATAGAGAGAACAGCAACGACTCAGTATTTCATTCTACAGAAAGACAAAAAAAAAAAGTCTCTCTTCACTTCCTCTTCTTTGGAGTAGAGGGAGACTGGGAAGACTGAGTGTCTCTTGCTCCACCTACATGAGCCCTCAGCCTGCTCTGTCCCAGCTTTGGGGCCTCCAGGCCCACCACCCACACTTAGGAGAATCTGGCTGAGTGTTCTATGATTTGGGCTCCTTTGTCCCTTTTCTGTACAATGGCAGACAAACCAGGGGGAGCAGACATTAAGGAATGTGTCTACACACTTACCACTAGAGCGTAACAGAGTTAGTTATGATTTAGATTTTCAGCTCCTGGCCTAATACTTCCTCTTCAAGATCCAAAGAAGCTATAGCAGAAATGCACTTACCCCAGGTCTTCAGAGTGAATGTGCACAGATGAAACACAGCCAGAGAGCGAGGAAAACAGATGTGCCTCTAGTAGCACAAACGGAAAGTTCAAAAGGAGTTTTTATTAAAAAGTCTTTAGATATCTTTGAACAGCAACTACTATTAAATGCTAGCTCACTGCAATTTACTTCATTTTGTTTCTGAAAACATTTGTTTTTCCCAACAAAAAAGGATAACTATAGATGATACAGACAAAGGATAAAGTAAAATATAAGCTATCCCTCATATATCCTGTGGATGTAGCCCTATTAATTTCCCTTGGGTTGTTGTCCTATAGATGCCTAGATATAGAGATTGGGATTATATGTAGACAATATTTTGTCCGGTATTTAATAATATATTATGAGCATTTTCCCATGTCACTAGATATATTCACAACATCAAAATATTCCATCTTATACTTGCATGTTTCATCTGATAGACATTAGATTGTTTCTAAATTCTTGCTCATATAGTTAAATAATTCCCAAATGAACTACTCGGTAGACAAATAAGACAAATGGAAATATTTATTACAAATTGACTCCTAGAGCTTGAATTGCGGGATCAAAGGACATGATTGTGTTTACATTTTGTGACACACAGCAACTGTTCCCTAAAAGTGTGACCGTCAATTAACATTCTCCCCAGGATCTTTTAAGTGTGCACCAAGGACATTTTCCTGGAGAGGGAAGCCCCTACCTCATCATGGTGTCTCTGTGAGCATCCAGTAGGCCTGTTAAAAAACTTGACCTTTTAACCTCGCATGCATGTGTGCAGATCTTCTCCTCTTAAACCTGTAAGCACCTCCACATTTAGCTCAGGGCCTCTCACAAAGTGCACATTATACATAAGACCTTCACAAGTCCATCCCTGGGGTCTCATGGAGATGAGAGAAGTTTTAGTTGTTCTGTCTTCTACTTTTCTGTATAAATGTGTGTAAAATTCTGTCCAGACTTTGTAGTCACTTTTTTTCATGTAGTGCTACCTGACATGCACGGAGGTTTGTAATTGCCCAGTATTACACTGATCTTCTCTTTCCCTTGTCTAGATTCGTTTTTGGTTCATGAGACTGTTTTCCTAACAACCCTGTGTGAAGACCTATGTCCCACAGGTCAGAGTTTCAGTGGATATGGATGCCTGGTAATAATAGTAATGGGAGAAAAAGATAATATAATCTGGGAACATTCCATCTGAATTCACTTAATATAAATTTTTTTAAAAGATAGAATATTTTATAATTGACAAATTTTAAAAACTCTTGTCAGGTTTCCCTGGCTTTTTTTAAGGTTTTATTTATTTATTTGACAGAAGAGAGACACAGAGAGAGAGGGAACACAAGCAGGGATAGTGGGAGAGGGAGAAGCAGGCTTCTCACTGGGCAGGGAGCCCAATGTGGGGCTCGATCCCAGGACCCCAGGATCATGACCTGAGCCAAAAGCAGATGCCCAATGACTGAGCCACCCAGGCGCCCTTCCCTGGCTTTTTATATATTATGATTTTCTGGATAACTAGTGGCATTTCTCAATTCTTTTTAATAAAAAAACTAGAAATATTTTTTAAATACGTACCAAAGCCATTAGTCAAATTAGCAAATTCTACTCTAAGTTAAAAAAAAACAACTCTGATTGAAAGTTTGCTTCTCATTCCTATTTAAGCTCCCTTCAATTATCAGGGGAAGCTCATCAGTTTTGCCTGATTATTAAATAAACTAGGACAGTAGTCAGGACGTTGGCTGAACAATCCCAATTTCTCTCTTCTCCAAAACTGACAGGGAGGGTTTTAAACTCTGAAAACAAACAAAATAACAGGATGTATTATTCTGGTTAAGACTAAATCCACACTGTAATTAGGTTTGACACTCTAAAATTGATAATATTTGACTATTTGGTTTAGGGGAAAATGGCAATTTCATATGGAACAAGCTAATAGAATAAGTTATAATTACCAGATCAAAGGTAATAGATACCTAGAGTCAGACATTCAGAGATGTCACTATAGTGTGATCTAGAGTTCACTACCAGTCCCTCACTGAAGACACATTGCTGACCACTGAGCCAGGAATGGCTGCAGGAGTGGTGTCTATAAGAATATGGACCCAGCCTTCTTTATCTGGCATCATCTACTGATCTGGTTCTGCACAGATCTCAGTTTATGACCCATGCTGACCTGGACTATTCTGTCTTACTGGTCATTTTCCAACATAACAAGTCATTAAGTAGAGATGAAGACAAAAGATCCTGTCATTCATGTAAGGAAGGAAAACCACCAGGGCTGGACACATCCTCAGGCAGACCAAGAGACAGCCATATTGACCCCATCTATGCTCCACCCACCGTCCTCATGTCTTGTGTCTATTGGCAAATGACAAGGTTAGGATCCAAACAAATCATCAGAGTAAGGGAGTGGAAAATTTAGCTTTTCCTTTTGATCCCATTGAATGAGAGAGGAAGACACCCCCTCTCCAAACTAATAGACGAGGCACCAAAGACTCATCCATTGAGAGGCAGAGGCCTGCAAGAAAAGAAGATACATCTCTCCATGAAGCTGGCTTTTGAAACAGACTCACCATTGATAGGTCCTCTTGTGCCCATTTGAGCTAGAAGAGATGAGAATCTGTGAGAGGTAGCCACCAAAGGAAAGCCTGCAGTCTCAGCCTCTGTCATGGCAAAGCTGTGTCACTGCCATTGGGTCAAGGGGGCATATAGGCAAGAGAACTGGACCTGGGCTGCCTTATTATTATTCAATTAGAATTCAGGGACAAGAGACCAGGTTTGGGAAGAGGGGGGTGCTTCTAGAGGGAGACAGCTGGGAGGCAGGAACAGGGAAGAGGGATAGAAAAGCAGAAGCCAAAGTCACAACTCGTATAGAGGAACTGGGCAGTCTGGAGGCCTTCCTTCGAGGGCCTCAGAAGAACTTCTCCACAGGTTCCAAAAGAGAAGAGCATCTTCATCTTTACACAGAGAGGGAGTCACCCCTCCATCATTGTTGGCTGGAGAAGCTGCAGTACAAAAGAAAGGACACCAGTGCCGGAAGTACAAGGGTCTCTGCCCTTTTACCCTATTCCCTCCCTACTGTCCCAACCGAGACTAGCTTCAAAAAGTGTAGGAGCCTCCGCACCAGCTTCCCATTATAAATCCATCTGTCCACAGACCAGGCATCCATTGAGAATTAGGTAGATGAGATTGGAGTTGGATTGAATTGAGTTTTAATATCCACAAGTGCCCAAAAGATAAGGGGAGGCAAGAAGGGGAGATGCAACAGAGCATGATTAAAAGTAATGAGTGGAGACACTTATTTTCATGCTTGTATGTCACTAAGTTCATATTATTCAATAGTCAGTTACATTAGTATCTGAACTGATGAATTAATTGAAATTTCTGGGTCTCTGTGGCTTCATTTGCTAAAAGTTCAGCTTTTACAGGATAATTGAGTTCAAAGACAAGGAATCACCAGTATCAATTATAAAGGAGATGAAGAAAGAAACTCCATCAAATTAAGCTAAATATAATGTATAGTTTTATGTCAACTCACTCCTGCCACATGTAATGCCTAAGAAGCAGAAATAATCCAATCCAGTAGTATTAACCATGGCACATGAAAAAAATGAAAAATGAATTTGATTTATTTAATTGATGGAATATAAAGAGAAGAATAAAGCTAGTTGGTTCTTATATTCAAAAAACATGTTAAGTGAATTTTTCACTTTTCAGTTGCCCCAAAAATTCTAATTTATGATCCACAGATCATAGTGATACACTTATTCTAACGGGGCTGCCTTTTAGAACTTGATTCCATAAAGTTTGAAAAATTGAAGCCAGATATAATGAGGCAACTTCATACAGTGTTTTTCCAAGGTTATAAAAGATGTTAACTATCTCACTTTTCACCATAACCTAGGCCACCACAAGGTAAAAATCAAATAGACATTATTTACTCGTTATTAAGACATGTCTTTTGTTAGAATCATTAAACCCAAATATTATTCTCTCTAGGTCATTAATTTGGAAATTTTCTTAGAATGATAATAATCTACTTAGCTTCCTGTGAGACCTTGTAACCATATTAGTTATTTTACTTTCTTTGCCTTGAGCATTTAGGATCTTAGAGTTTAATATCTCTGGAAATTTACGAAGCTTGTCTAAAGAGATGGCCACAGCCGTTTATTACATGTTAAATAGCAACTAGATTATGGTTAATTCCTCATCTATCCAGATCTTCTTGAACTTGAAATTGTCATGTTTCTACCAATATGCTGAAGACGAATCTCTGTTCTTCAGACACTTGAGACAAGTATGTTTCTTCAAAGCACTTTTAAAGTTCAAATATAGCATTTATAACCATCTGCTTCTAAAAAACTTCAATGGAAATTTCAAACATTAGCAAGTTTTCTGTCTCTTGTAGCTAGAAGCAATGTCTTCATGTCCTTTCAGTAAGAAACAGGTAAGGCTTCCATTTATTCAGCAACATGTAAGTAATGGATAGGTGATTCAGGCATAGAATTGACAAACGATACTGTTCGTGGTATGAAATTTGTCATTCTTTTTTTCACTTCTCCAAGGTTATCATTGTATTTCATAATTTTCAAAAACTCTATTTCCCTTTCAAGTACCAGAAAAAAATTTGTGTTACTTCCCTTCGGGTATGACCAGCTCTCCAGCACTGTTCCTGAACAGTATGCACCCAACAGTTTGAGTTCTTGATAGCATCCTGCTGAAAAATGGCATAGACCATGCACTGATTTGCCATTAGTTATGCAAGCCTCAAAGTAATAGGATGGTGTTTTTCTATAAATGATCTATAATTATAGTCTTTCATTAATCTAATTCAAATGGTTTATCCTATAGAGAGTACAAAATAGCTGCTTTATACCCTCTGTGACAAACAAAGCAAGGTCCAATATCTTTCCCAGCCAAGCCAGAGCCCTGCTTGTAAGACTAGACTAACATCAATGTGCTTCAAAGGCCTGAGGTTGCAGGGCAAGAAATTCAGGGCTCTATTCAGGGAAAATTTAAAAGCCAAGCAGGGAGTCTATTTGAGAGATCAACAACAACACAACAACACTGGGCAGAGAGTTAGAATCCAGCAACATGACAACAGGGACACCAAACAAGAATAAGAAAGTACCCAGGAGGTTGAAGGAGGAGCCTAGATAAATCTCCAGAACGTGTGCAGCATCTACAGTACTTACGGCCTTACTAAAAAATTCACAGGCTTCACCAAAGTTGGCATTCTTTTTTAAAGATAAGTCTCAAAAATTCGAGATAAATCTGAGACTAGATTCTCTGGGAGTGTCTCTAACCCCCAAATCTTTGGAGTCCGCTTTTCTCATGTGGACAGCTTCTCCGCTAGTATACATTGGTATTGTGTCCCCCCAAAATTCATATATTAAAATGCTATCCCTCAATGTGACTGCATTTGGAGACAGGGCTTTTAAGAAGGTAATTAAAGTTGAGTCAGGTGATAAAGGTAAGACCCCAATTCAATATGACTGGTGTCCTTTTCAGAAGAGGAAGGGATGGCAGGGAGGCACACACACAGACAAAGGCCATGTGAGGACACCATGAGAAGGTGGCCACTGCAAGCCAAGGAGAGAGGCCCGGGAAGAAACCAAATCTACCAATACCTTGATCTTGAATTTCCATTCTTCAGAACTCCAAGAAAATAAATTTCTGTTGTTTAAGCCACTCCGTCTGCAATATTTTTGAAACATCTGGGATTACCATATAGATATTCTATCCATTGTCATGTATTCTAAGGGAGACACTCTTTAAAATGTGACAGTATTTTTATTTGGCATGATGACATCTAGTTTTCTCATTTATTATTAATATACAATGTTATATTAATATCAGGTGTACAACATAGTGATTCAACAGGTCTGTACATTATCAATCCATTTTTAAAGAACTAGCATTCTTATAGATTCTTTTTGAACAGTAAAAACTACACAAGCAAAGAGTACCATGATTATCTAGTTGTTTCCACTTCCTCCATAACAGCTTATACGGATACAAGATTTACTTTAACTCCTCAAGATTCTACTCTTAAGGATACATGGGTGATAGCTATTGTCTTTGTATGGTTTTTTAGTTATTTATTCATTTGTTTCTGAAGTATACTTGGCATAGAATGTTATATTAGTTTCAGGTGCACAACATATTGATTTGACAAGTCTGTACATTACTCAGTGATCACCACAGTAAGTGTAGTCACTATCTGCCATCAAACAATGCTATTAAATTGACTCTGTCCCCTGTATTGTAGTTTTTATTCCCATGACTTATTTATTTTATAACTGGAAGTTTGTATTTCTTAATCCCCTTCATCTACTTCACCCATCCCTCCACCCACCTCCTCTCTGGCAATCAGCAGTTTGTTCTCTGTATTTAAGGATCTGTTTTTTTGCTTTGTTCTTTCCAGTCCATATATAAGGGAAATCATATAGTAGCTGTCTTTCTCTGTCTGGCCTATCTCACTTATGTCCATCCATGTTGTCACAAATGGCAAGATTTCATCCTTTTTGATAGCTAAGTATTACTCCATTACTTTTATATATACCACTTCTTCATCCATTCATCTGTTGATGGACACTTGAGTTGTTTCCATATCTTGTAATGCTGCAGTGAACATGAGGGTGCATACATATTTTCTACTTAGTGCTTTCATTTTCTTTGGGTACATATCCAGTGGAACAATAGGATCATATGGTATTGCCACTTTAAATTTTTTCAAGAAACCCCATACTCTTCTCCACTGTTGTACCAATTTTCATACCTACCAACAGTGCACAAGAGTTCCCTTTTTTCCACATCCTCACCATTACTTGTTATTTTTGTTTTGTTTTTATTTTTGTTTTTGATACTGACCATCCTGACTGGTATGAGGTGATAATCTCATTGTAGCTTTGATTCAAATTTCCCTGATGATTTTATGTATGTGTAAGCCATCTGTACATCTTCTTTGGAAAGAAGACCTTTTCAGGTCATCTGCCCATTTTTTAATCAGATCATTTGGATTTTTTTGTGTTGAGTTGTGTACGTTCTTTTTTTTTTTAAGATTTTATTTATTTGACAGAGAGAGAGATCACAAATAGGCAGAGAGGCAGGCAGAGAGAGAGGAGGAAGCAGGTTCCCCGCTGAGCAGAGAGCCCGATGTGGGCCTCGATCCCAGGACCCTGAGATCATGACCTGAGCCGAAGGCAGAGATTTTAACCCACTGAGCCACCTAGGCACCCGAGTTGTGTAAGTTCTTTATGCATTTTGGGTACTAACCTTTTGTTGGACATATCATCTACAAAAATCTTCTGCCATCACCATATTGCATTTTTGTTTTGTTGATGGTTTCCTCTGCTGTGCAAAAGCTTTTTATGTTGGCATAGACTGAATACTTTATTTTTAGTTTTGTTTCCCTTACCTCAGGAGACATATTCATAAATACGTTACTAAGGCCATGTCTAAGAGATTACTGCCTATGCTTTCTTTTAGGAGTTTTATGGTTTGGGCTCATACATTTAAGTCTTTTAATTCATTTTGAATTTATCTTTATGAATGGTAAAGAAAGTGGTACAGTTTCATTCTTTTGATGTAGGTATCCAGTTTTTCCAATACCATTTGTTGAAAAAACTGTTTTTTCCTCATTGTATATTCTTGCTTCCTTTGCCATAGATCAATTGACCGTTCAAGTGTGGGTTTAATTCTGGGCTCTCTATCCTGTTTCATTGATCTCTATGTCTCTTTTTATACCATACTGTTTTGATTACTGGAGCTTTGTACTATATCCTTAAATCTGGGATTGTGATACTTCCAGCTTTGTTCTTTTTTCTGAAGATTGCTTTGGTTGTTTGAAGTCTTTTATGTTTCCACACAAACTTTAGGATTATTTGTTCTAATTCAGTGACAAATGCTATTGGTATTTTGGTAGGATTATGTTAAATCTGTAGATTGCTTTGAGTAGTATGAACATTTTAACAATATTAATTCTTCCTATCTGTGAGCATGGTGCATCTTTCTATTTGTTTGTGTCTTCTTCAGTTTCTTTCATCAAAGTCTTATAGGTTTCAGAGTATAAATCTTTCATCTGCTTGGTTAAGTTTATTCCTAGGTATTTTCTTCTTTTTGGTGTAATTGTAAATGGATTATTTTCTTCATGTCTCTTTCTGCTACTTCATTATTAGTATATAGAAACACAACAGATTTCTGATTATTAATTTTGTATCCTGCAACTTTAATGAATTCATTTATCAGTGATAATAGTTCTTTGGTGGAGCCTTTAGAGTTTTCTATATATAGTATCATAGCGTCTAGAAACAGTGAAAGTATTATTTCTTCCTTACCAATTTGGATGCCTTTTATTTCTTTTTCTTATCTAATTGGTGCAGCTAGGACTTACAGTACTATGCTGAATAACAGTGGTAAAAGTGGACATCTTTGTTTTTTCCAGATCTTAGAGGAAACTCCCTTTTCTACCATTGAGTATAATGCTAGCTATGGGTTTTTTGTATATGGTCTTCATTATGTTGAGGTATGCTCCCTCTAAACCTACTTTGTTGGGGGTTTTTATCATGAATGTATATTGTATTTTGTCAAATTTGTTTCTGCATATATTCAGATGATTTTTTTATTCTGTCTCTTATTAATGTGATGTATAGCACTGATTGATTTGCAAATATTGAATCACTCTGAATCCCTGGAATAAATCCCACTTGATCATCATGAATAATCCTTTAATATTATTGTTGAATTCCATTTGCTAACATTTTGTTGAGGATTTTTGCATCTATGTTTTTTGGACATATTGGTCTGTAGTTTTCTTTGGGGGGTGGGGGGTAGGGGTAACATTGGCCTCATAGAATGAATTTGGAAAGTCTTCCTTCCTCTTCTATTTTCTGGAATAATTTAAGAAGAAAGATATTAATTCTTTTTCAAGTATTTGGTCAAATTTACCTATAAAGCCAACTGGTCCTAGACTTTTGTTTGTTGTAAGTTTTCTGATAGCCAATTCAATTTTGTTACTATATTTGGTCTGTTTAAGTTTTCTATTTCTTCCTGATTCAGTTTTTGGAAGATTGGATGTTTCTAAGAATTTATCAATGTTTCTAAGTTGTCTGATTCATTAATGTAAAATTTTTCCAATATTCTCTTATAATTCTTTGTATTTCTGTGTTAGTACTTGTTATTTCTCCTCCTTCATTTCTGATTTTATTTATTTGAGCCCTGTCTCTTTTTTTCTTGATGACTCTGGCTAAAGGTTTATCAATTTTGTTTAACTTTTTAAAGAACCAGTTCTCAGTTTCACTGATCTTTTCTTTTCCTTTTCTTTCTTTCATTTTTTTTCTGCTCTGATATCTGTTATTTCTTTTTTTACTAGCTTCAGGCTTTGTCTGTTCTTTTTTTATTAGCTTCTTTAGGTGTAAGCTTAAGTTGTTTGAGATTTTTCTCATTTCTTGAGATAGGTCTATATTACTATAAACTTCCCTCTTAAAGCAACTTTTGTTGCATCCTAAATATTTTGGACTGTTGTGTTTTCATTTTCATTTGTTTCCATGCATTTTTTTTTGATATTGACTTTGGTTTCCTGATTGGCCCATCCATTAGTTAGTAACATGTTATTTAGTCTTCATGTATTTGTGTTCTTTCCAGATTTTTTTTTCTTCTGGTTGATTTCCATTTTGGTGGTTGCATGGTCAGAAAAGATGCATGGTATGATTTAAATCTTTTTGAATTTGCTGAGACATGTTTTGTGGCCTAATATATGATCTATTCTGCAGAATATTCCATGTGCTCTTGAAAAGAATGTATATTCTGCTGTTTTAGGATGGAGTGTTCTGAATATGGAAGTTAGATCCATCTGGTCCAATGTGTGATTCAAAGCCACTGTTTCCTTGTTGATTTTCTGTTTGAATGATTTATCATTAATGTAAGTGGGGTGTTAAAACCCCCTACTATTATTGTACTACTGTCATTTTCTCCCATTATGTCTATTAATATTTGCTTTATGTATTTAGGTGCTCCTGTTTTGGGTGCATAGATATTTTAAATGTTTACATCCTCTTGTTAGATTGATCCCTTTATCATAATATAATGCCCTCCTTTGTCTCTTACTACATTCTTTGTTTTAAAATATATTTTGAGGACATCTGGGTGGCTCAGTTGGTTAAATGCCTGACTCTTGGTTTCAGTTCAGGTCAATATCTCAGGGTCCTGGGAACAAGCCCCATGTGAGGCTCTGTGCTCAGCACATAGTCTGTTTGTCCCTCTCCCTCCTCTGGCTCTCTCTCCCTCCCTCTATGCCCTTTCTCTCTCTCTCAATCATTCAAATAAATACAACCTTAAATATAATAAGGTATATTTTATTAATTTTATTAATATAAATACCGTTATATTTATTAATATAAATACTGTTACCCCAGCTTTTTATCACTTCCATTTGCATGGAATGTCTTTTTCTGTCTGTTCACTTTTAGTCTGTATGTATCTTTGGGTCTGAAATGAGTGTCTTGTAGGCAATATATAGCTTGGTTCTGTTTTTTTATCCATTTAGTCACCCTATGTCTTTTGATCAGAGCATTTAGTTTATTTTCATTTAAAGTAATTATTGATATGTAAGTAGTTATTATCATTTTCTTAATTGTTTTCTGGTTGTTTTTGTAGTTCTTTTTCCCTCTTCTTTTCTTGCTCTTTTCTCTTGTGGTTGGATGACTTCTTTAGTGTTATGCTTTAATTCCCTTCTCTTTATTTTTTATGTATCATCTATAGGTTTTTAATCTGTGGTTACCATTGGATTCATATACAACATCCTATGTGTATAGCAGCCTGTATTAAGTTGATGGTTGCTTAAGTTCAAACACATTCCAAAAAACGAATTTTTTACTCCCACTTCCATGTTTTCTGTATATGATGTCATATTTTACATCTTTTTTATTTTGTGTATCCCTTGGCTATTTTTATGGATATAATTGATTTTACTACTTTTGTGTTTTAACCTCTATACTGACTTTATAAGTAATTAGTATAGTACCTTTAGTATATGTTTGATTTTACCTGAGCAATTTTTTCCTTTCATAATTTTCTTACCTCTAATTACTACCTTTTCTTTCCACCTAAGGAATTCTGTTTAACATTTCTTATATGGCTGCTTCAGTAATGATGAACTCCTTTAACTGCTGTTCATCTAGGAAATTCTTTACCTTTCATTTTATCTTTCCTTCTATTCTAAGTGATAACCTGGCTGAGTAGAGTATTCTTGGTTGTAGGTTTTTTTCCCCTTTTAGCACTTTGAATATATCATGTCACTTAATTCTAGGCTGCAGAGTTTCTGCTGAAAAATTAGCTCATAGCCCTAAGGGATTTCCCTTGTATGTCACTGTTTTCTTTTCTCTCACTGCTTTTAAAATTCTATCTTAGGGCACCTGGGTGACTCAGTCATTAAACATCTGCCTTTGGCTCAAGTCATGATCCCAGGCTTCTGGGATCAAGCCCCACATCTGGATCCCTGATTAGTGGGAAGCCTGCTTCTCCCTCTCCTACTCCCCCTTCTTGTGATGCCTCTCTCTCTTTCTCTCTCTGTCAAATAAATAAAATAAAATAAAATAAAATAAAATAAAATAAAATAAAATAAAATTCTCTCTTTATCATGATTTTTTGCCATTTTAAATATTATCTGTCTTGGGTTCATTTTGTTAGTGGCTCTCTTTGATTCCTGAAAATAGAAAAAATCTGTTTCCTTCCATAGATTAGAAAAGTTTTAGCTATAATTTCTTTTTGTAAGTTTTCTGCCCCTTTCTCTCTCTTCTCCTTCTGGGATCCCTATAATATGAATGTTACTATGCTTGATGATGTCTCAGAGTTCCCTTAACCTATTATTATTTTGTACATATTACATATGTATGTATATTTAACTATTCAGCTTGGGTGCTTTCCATTATCCTGACTTCCAGATCACTGATCCATTCCTCTGCATCCTCTAATCTGCTGTTGATTTCCTCTACTCTATTTTTCATTTCAGTTATTGAATTCTTCAGCTCCAGCTGATTCTTTTGTATTTTTTCCATATCTTTGTTGAAATTCTCACTGAGTTAATCCAGTTTTTGCTCAAGTTCAGTGATTATCTTTATGGCCATTATTTTGAACTCTTTATCAGACATATTACTATCTCCATTTCATTTAGTTTTATCACTGTGATTTTTGTCTTTTCTTTCATTTGGGACATATTTCTCAGTCTCCTCATTTTATCTAACTCTCTGCGGTTGCTTCTCTATTATGTAGTTGGCTACATCTCCTGGTCTTGAAAGTAGTGGCCTTATGTAGAAGAGGTTTTTAATGCCCTGTGGTGCAGTCCCCACCCTGGTCACTAGAACCTGGCACTACAGAGGTGGCCCCTGTATGGTCTGTGTGCACCCCACTGTTGTGACTGAGCCATGATTGCTTTCAGCCCAACTGGTTGCAATGACCAACTTTGTTTGCTATGAGCACAATGGGGAGAGTTTGTTCCCTGTGCTTTTGAGAGACCTGGCTGTAGCTGCTGTTGACTATTAGGCAGAACTGGCAGTCAGCCTGCTTGCGTGTAATTAGCCTTTCTGCCACAGCTGCAGATGTATCAGAGGGCTTGCTCCCTCAGCAGCCAGTTAAGAGAATGAGCTACAGGAACTGCAGTCCCACTGGTGTACAGCAGTTATCTGCCCACTCTCAGAGAAGGAGTTGCTTTGGAGGGATACCTGCCAAGGAGGGAAGATTGGATAGAAAAATCTGCAGGGGAATGAGAGGATGGGCCCATGATACTTACAAAGTAGATAGAAAATGTTAGCACTGATCCTTACAAGCATTGGCTATCTAGGCCAGAGTGGGGGGGGAGGGGGTGGAGCCCACCAGCACATTTGTTCCCAGAGAAATCTCCTACAGATCCAGGACCCTCCAGCAAATATGCTAAGATTAGTCAATAAATCTCATTCACATGTACTCCAGGTGCTTTTGAAATTGCTTCTTCTGTGCCATGTCCCAGGATGAGTTATTTAGTATGCTGTCCCATTAAGAGCAGGGACTCCATTTCCTATTACCTTCTGGAAGTCCTGGAGTTATTCCCACTGATTTTTAAAGTTTGCAGTTAAATGCCACTTGTTTTTAAAGCCAGATGTCATGGGGACTCATTATCCTACTGCCAGTCTCCAGTTCTGGGGATGCCCAGTGTGGGATCTGATCTTCTTGCTTCTCTATGCTTGTGATGTCCCTCCCATTTGTGGTTAACTATGCTGAGGGTTTGGTTCCCAGCCACATCTCCACCCCTTCTACCATTTTCAATGTGACCTTCTCTCTGTGCTTAGGTGTGGAAGGTCTGTTCTGCTAGGTTTCAGATTGTTTTCAGAGTTAGTCATATAAATGTAGTAGTTACCTCAGTGTGTCCATGGGAGAAAGTGAGCTCAGGATCCTCTTACTCCACCATCTTCCCTAGATGAGCACCATTTTGTACCTTTTCTAGCTTTACCACAACTTTCACATTTTCTTCTATTCTGTCATTTATTAATTCATTCTACTGATATTTATTCAGTGCCTATTAATGTTCCAGGCACTATGTTGGACCTAGGATATACATACTTCTCCTGCCCACATCGGGGAGACAGAAGAGGAGAATTAACATAAACAAATACAGAAGTATAATTTCCACATGTGCTGTAAAGAAAATGCATAAGATGCAATGATAGAAAATAATGAGGGGTTGAGGGGAGAGTGGACATGCCTACTTAGTGTTTAGGGAAAGCCTCTGTTCTAGTTTAAGGTAACACTAGCAACTGCTGCCACAGATAAACTACAAAATATTTGTGGTTTAACACAATAGATTTTTATTTCTCACTCACATATAATCCAGCCAGTTGTTAACAAGGCAACCTTCCACATAGTGTTTCAGAGACCTAGGCTCCTTTCATTCCCTGTCTCTGTCATCTCCAAGGACCTCAGAATCCTTTTTTTTTTTTTTTAATTCAATGGATAGAAGCAGAGAGGCAAGCCAAGGCCACTTTTTAAGTTCTTTAACACTGAAATGACCACATCACTCCTGCATTCACTCCATCAATGAAAAGTGGGCATATGATCCCATCTAGATGCAGGGGAAATAGGAAATGTAGTCTGTAACTGATCAGTCACTTCCCTGAGACAACTACACACTATGGAAGGGAACTGAGACATTGGCATCTCTGCCCTCACCTCTGAGCAAAAGATAACAAGATGAGATCTGGAGCACCTGGATGGTTCAGTCAGTTAAGCATCTCCCTTCAGCTCAGATCATGATCCCAGGTCCTGGGATCGAGCCTTATATTGGGCCCCCTGCTCCACAGCGATTCTACTTCTCCTTCTCCCTCTGCCTGCCACTCCCCCTGCTTGTGTGCACTCGCTTGCTCTCTCTCTCTCTATCAAATAAATAAATAAAATCTTCTTAATATAGAAAAAAGGAAGAGATAAAAAGGATAGCAAGAAGTCAGACTTGTGGAATGCTGTGAGAAGGTGGGCTGAGACAAAAGGAACTGAATATTGGAAAGCCAACCTCTAGACAGAAAGAGCCTTTTATGTTCCAAGATCAGAAAGAAGAGACTAAGTGAAGTGGGCAAGAGAAACAGAGGAATTTACTGATGTTAAGGCAGAAAAGGAGACAAATCTGTGGCCTAGTATATGCCACCCTAAGGATTTTGGGATTTTTTTATCATCAAGGTATCAAAATACTTTTTATATTTGAATAATAATTTTATCCATTTTCAAAATTATTTATCTACAAGTCATGATAAGATTGGCAAGAGGTGAGAGGTGAGGTTGAGATACTAGACATGACTCTTTCTTTGTCTAAGCCAAGATTGTTGTGGAAGGAGCAAATGTAGTGAGCATAGAGATGGAAAGAACGGAATCTGGCAGCCCAATAAGCAGTAGCTCATTTGCTTGACCAAATGTGCACATCTCACCCATCTGACCTGAGGCATATGGCATGTGGTAGCTGCCAGACCTTGCATTTTGGCAATAGTCAGGCACGCACTGCAGTCCTGGGACTCAGGTGTCTAGAAAGGGAGACCCCTGAGACGAGACACATAAATGATGGAAGACACCAGCATCCTACTTCTCGCATTTAGGAAGAAATTCTAAATGATAGCAGTTTAGTACAAATACTGACAAACATGAAACACTGGAAAAAAAAATTTAGTAACAATAAAAAAAAAAAAAATTAAAAAAAAAAAAAAAAAAAACAAATACTGACAAACAATCACGACAAAATAGATTTGACTCCCCTTATGACCATGACAGGAACACAAGCAAATAATAATAACCTGTGTTTTCAGACCACCATGTTTATTTGGTATTTATTGGGCTTAGGCAGTAGAATGCTTTCCCTTCATCTAGACTTTCAGTATACTGCTGTGGGTGAGAATTTAAAATGTTAAGGGATGTGTAGCCTTTATTTGATCTAAGACTCTGGTTTTGAAAAGTGAAATGTTAGGGCTCCTTTCACACATCAAAATATCACGTTAGACAAATCTGAGTATCAAAGGATCTGAGAAAAGAAGGTGAACATGGTTCCAAATTTGAGACATCAGTGGAAGATGTTCATTTCACAGAATTCAGTATGTTGTTCTCCCAGCTTACCTGGAGGATTATCTACAAGCTTATCTGCCTCTGATGAACTTTCCAAGGAAAGAAACCAACCCCTAGACTATTTCATAAACCCATGGATAAGGGGTATGTTAGTGTTCCAATGTATTTCTAGTGTGTTTTAAATAACCCAGGATTCTACATGCTGTGTGCACACTGTTTTGCAAGAACACAGAAGATTCATTTCTGCCTTAAAGGGTGAAAATACAGGTGATTTGCCAAAAGAGCTACTTGGTTGACACAGGGTTAGTATAACTGGTATGAGCAAAAATAAGGCAATAGGAGGGCTTTACGCATGGCAGGCAGTCTGTTGTCTGACATAGAAGGGATTCCATTCATAGAATTTGGTATAATGACAGGAAAAAGAGCCCAACATGAAATTATACTAATAAGGAAAGAAAAAATCATCATAATTTCTGAAAACCCAGCTCCCTGCAAAGTGAGGCTTGATAAGCCCTTTTGTGGAAATTCTGGATGATTCTACTAGACTTCCTCACTTAAATAGAATTAATGATATGAATACTTAAAGGAATACTTTGGCAATTTTCATTAAAGCTTTCAAAGAGGATCAAAGCCACCAGTGGGTGGACATGGGCAGATTCTGATTAAAAGGAATGTTTAATCAGTTTTTATCCAGCTTCTTGGCTACATGGACCTCAGTCTTTTTGCAAGAACCTTTGTTGAGCTGTTTTGGGAACAGACTGACTTGCCAAGTACAATTAACAACTGCAAAGGGCTGTAAAACAGAAGCATTCCTCTCTGCAGGTTCCAAACTCCAAGCCTAAAGGAAAGATATTTTTAAAAATAAGAGGAACGGACAACCTCTTTGCCTTCATTTGCAAAGATTGTGTTGTGTACTAGTACTTTTCTCAGGAAGCAGACGGTCTAGAGTGTCTCGCCAGCACTGCACAAGTCCCAGCGGGATGACTCTGGCAGGGTGTTTAACCCCTCTGAGCCACACCTTTCATTACTACAAAACGAAGGTGTTGGAATAAATGACCTCTAAATTGCCTCTTTTCTCTTCTAAGGTGGCGCCTCTCAACACAGTAATGGATTGGAAGCTTCACGTGGAGTGGGCAAAGACAACAGAAAGCACCAGTTAGGAAGGTCATTGAAGACACTGACAGATTTGGAGGCTTTGCTTGTGTCCCTCTGGATGGGGAAGCCACATGCCAAGCGCTGAGCTTCCACCACAGATCTAAGCTCATTCCACACTCAAAGCTCCAACCAACATTAATGGGACCTGTGCGCACACATCAATGCTGGGAGCAGTGACTGCGCAGCAGAAACCACCAGAATGGAGCCAAAAGGAAAACTATGGCTGTAATTTAAAGCTGGCCTTTTGAGCAGACGGAACTTGATTTTCAAAAGAATAAAATGTCTTGATGTTTATGGCCTCCCTGAGAACACTTAACGCTTTACCTTATGGGCGGGGAAATAGAATTAGAAACACTGTTTTTAATGAATTAACTCTTTCAAAACGATGGTCTCAAAGAACAAAAGATTCTCCCATGATCTCCTAGTGTTTGCGTTTTCACTGTGTGGCTTGTCTCATCACGTGATAATCATCTAGGGTGCAATGCAACAGAAGAGAATCCAGAGCCATTTTAAATAATCATTTTTGTTTGTTTTCAGTAAGTAGAATTTACAGAATTAGTAGCAGCCTGGCACAGAGCTTTGCAAATCTGTCAAGAAATCATCCCAATTGCCTTACGGTTTTTGGTAAAAATTAATTTGATTATCAGCCAGATCTCAGAAGTTCACAAGATACTCAGTATATACAATAAAATAGAAGAAGCTGTGGCAGAATATTAATAGCATTTCAGAGCATCCTGGGGTGGAATATAATTTTTAAATGGATAGTGGGGAGGGGAAAATACATATTGTACAGGATAAAGTTATGCTAAAAGACATTCCTAGTTTACCTGAATAGCCAAAGTAGACCGTTTTCAATGTACTGCTTTTTAAGTGCCCTGAATTTCTTCCTTTGAATGCCGCAGCAATGGTAAATAACAGTATTTATTAAGTGCTCCTGTTTGGAGATGCTGTTTTAAATATTCCATTTAGTCATTCAGTAAATGGTTACTGAACACTGACTCCTTGCCCCGCACAGTATGAGGTGATAGGCATAGAGTGGTAGAATACTACCCTATTTGGAAGGGGAGGCAGAAACTGAATAAACACACTCATCCATACATGATTATAGACTGTGAACAGTGTAATTTTTTTTGTAATAAAAAAATTTTTTTTTAAGATTTTATCTAGCTATTTGACAAAGAGAAAGAGAGCACAGCAGGGGGAGTGACAGGCAGAGGGAGAGGGAGAAGCAGGCTTCCCACCAAGCAGGGAAGCTGATGTGGAGCTCTATCCCAGGACCCTGAGATCATGACCTGAGCTGAAGGCAGACGTTTCACCAGTTGAGCCACCCAGGCGCTCCCAGTGTGATTTTTTTTTTTAATTAAGATGCTCAAGAAGAATGTAACTGAAAGAAAGAGAAGGGAAATCCTCACTGTGAAAAGGTCATTTGAGTCCACACCTGAAAGGCGTCCATCTGGCAGCGAGTGGGAGGCCAAGGACTGCAGAGAGGTGGAGATCTTGGGCAGAGCTTTTGGGAGTAAATACAATCCGGATCCCCATTTAACAAAGGGTCCAACTAAAGCTTAGGGAAATTAACTTTGCCTAAGGCAATGCAGCTAGCAAGCTACAACAAGCAAGGAGTCAAAGGCACAAGTAATACCAGAACTCCAATAACAAAGGGACCTGTGGAAATTAACAATTCATTCTCTATTATTACAGGGGTGAATTCATCACATCTCCTGCTTCAGATCAAAAGCTCCTTCTCTGAAGGTATTGGAAACAAAACTTCTTCCTTCGTGTACAGCATCCTATAATGCCTGGGCCAATCATTATTGTCATTATTATTATTTGGCTCCCTCAGAAGCTCTAGGCCTTGGAGCGCTGCCAGTGACAGGAGATACAAGGTTCACTGAACCAGAAGAATCGTACCATAAATCCTGATGCCATTTTGAGAACAGTAAAAAGCAAACAGCCCATAACATTATAGAGCAAGAAGATGAACAAATATCACCTTCCCCCTGAATATCAGAATAAGGCGCATTAGATAAATAGAAGGCTGACCATACGATACCAAGGGCACAGAGAACTACTGACGGAAAACAGGTGAACAAAATTAATCGCACTCTCTTGACTGGAGAGCCCAGGTTACCCAGTAGATTTGTGGAGCTGTTGGAGACATCTGCCCAGGTTCCAATCCTGACCAGCCTCCATTTCCATTATTTTTTCCTAAGTAGCAGCTCAAAAGTAAATAAGTTGTTAACTCAAATCTCTCCAAAATCATACAGCCCAAGTTTGGAGCAAAGAACAGAACTCAACAATGCTGATAGGACTGGATCTGTGCCAGGTACCCTTCAGGATAATTTTCAAAATGGGTGAACTGACTCTCATACGAATATAAAGCAAACATATATTGAAGATTTCATTTGATTCATTACTCATTGAGGAGACTAGCAAGATGGGAAAACTGGTTCAAATGAGAAGCCAAAGAAGACACATATCTATAGATCAGAAATATTAAAATTCGTATGCAAATGGAGACAAAACTATTCCCTTCCTCAGTAGAGAACAGTCAGTTTGAACTTCTGCTGGATAGGACAGAGCTCACCTGTGTCTGTGTTGCCAGGTGTACTTGGGAGACCTCCTTCCAGCCTATCCCCTAGAGGTCACCAGAGGGTCTCCATCTTGTCACGGGAAAAGAATTCAAGACCAGACCAGATGGTGGTTGAGAGGTGCAAGTGAAGGGTTCATTAAATGAGGCAGCTCACTCTACTAAACGTGAGAAGGGAGAGCGTCACACCCTAGGGTTTGGATCTCTATCTTTTATTGGCAGCTGTAAACTAGGGGGAGGAATATTTGTTATTTGGGGAGGGGATGTTTTTGGTAGCAGGGTTTTGTGCCTTTTCTCCATGACTTGGTCAGGATGTCCAGCCTTCTTCATCCTAGGCACACCTGGTTTGATCTGGCTTTCTTGTGGCTTTGTTTTTGGAGTGCTGCCAGAACAGGAATCTGACTTTCCCCAATGACTGACCCTCACTCCCTCTTTGCCGGCCTCCAGGCATCATGTTCAAACCTAACTAGCTGCTTACTCTAACATATAAGCAGTAATTATTTTGCATTGCCTTCTGTTATCTATATAGAATGCCAAAATGACACAAAGATGATGGAAGTCTAGAATTGGGGAACCCTGGGGATGAGCTCTAGAAAGTGCATAGTTTTCCATTGAAGCACCGAGTCTCCCACACGCAGATAAAATAACCACCATGGCAGAACTGGTCCTTGCCATTGCATCCCTGCATAATGTAAGGATAAAGAAAACTTGGAAATAAGAGACTTAACTCTCCCTGTGGAAAACAAAAAAGCATCCTTTCTCCTTTTTCTTAGAGCCTTAACTTTAGAAAACTTAAAATTGTAAGTACTTTCTTCCCTATTTGAGATCTCTGTAAATCTTTTCAAAAACCAGATAGGCCTTTTGTCAGCTTTATGACCCAGGAATATCTTTCTTAAGGACCTCAGGGCCAGCGTTTTGAAATACAAACATCAAGGGAGAGAGCACTCCTATTTCTGTGAGAGGCTAGCAACCCAACTTTGGTTATTCCAAGATGCATTTCCAAGATGCAAATCTACCTCTTGTCATAAAGACACTCAATTTCCTCTAGATAAAGCCAACTAGGAAACACAGGTGATTGCCCCAATTATGAAATAAAGTTAAGATGAACTGTGTGTGACCAGGGGCACTATCAAGTCCTCTTACCTGAGGACTAGCTAGTGTTCACCTTGAGACCCTGTATGAAATAGGTTGTGTCTGCTTGGCTGTATTAGAGGGTGAGGTTCCTTTCTGTCGTTGAATTTCTTAGCATATTTCCATGATGCACAGCACATTCTGGCTTAATAAACAATAAATCCAGTTTCTTTCTCTACTACTTTTGTGAAGGTTTTATAGATTGGAAAAGGTTTTGTTTTTAATTCTATTTGCCCAGCAGTAATATCCAGATACACCATGAATCCTAGAAGCATTCAGCCAGATAAGAATCCTAGAAACAAAATCACTTGCTTCTGCTGGTCATTACCTCTTTGCCTCTAGACACAATGTGGACCTTTGCAACCAACAAAAGAGTACTGAGCAAATTTCCCCCATGCTAAGCATCCAGCAGGCCATCAGTAATGCGTGTGGGTTGATGTAGGCAATCAGGAGGCCCACGGACAAAAGGAGGACCAGGAAAAGGGCAAATGATGGGAACAAAGATGGCATCCCTTGATTGTTTTTACTGTCATCTCTGAGCATGGAAAGTTGGCTTCCCAAATATCACCAACACAACCTGTTGATAGACAAAGCTGAGTTTACCGCCTTGATCGCGCTTACCACCATCAAGGAAGAAAACCATCTAGCAGTGCTTTGGCAGCATTCTGAAAAGTGGGAAGGTAAGGCCAGAGTGTATTAAAAATTGGAAATTTGACTTAAGGCAGGTCTTTCAAGGGAGATTGAGGGGGAAACTTGGGGGTCTGGCGAGGATTGTGTAAGTACTACAATACAATACTCCAGGTGGTGGAAACAGTAAGGTGATGATTTTGAGGAGAGGGATTTAAAACTCTTATTAAATCTTGTCTGTCTTTTGATGTTTTCCACTGAACAGCTGATGGGTCTTTGGGGAAGTTCCTATAAAGAACAATCAAATCATTTGCCCAAATGGTAAAGTTCTGCTAATGAAGACAGAGGGGTGGCATGAAGTAACATTAATGTAGACAGGAAGGCGTGGCTTTAATTCTCAGGCTGAATATGAGGGTAGAGGTTTTTGATTATTAAGAGCTCAAGCCAAAACTCAGATGTGCAGGAAAGAATCTTTTAATTTTTCTCTAATTCAGCTTATTTTCTATTTTGGATCCTGTTAAGTTTTTAATATCCATATTTATTAATATTATCCTGAATACACACACGAGGTTTCTGGAGCAGAGCAGATTATCCATGAATAACGAAGAGTACAGGAAGATGTATTTTCCCCACAGGCCTTGATTATACTGGAAAATTCATCTCAACCCATTAGGGTCCTTCATGCCTCTTTCTGTGGGGCTGTATCTAGGTTTCCGGGGCTCTCAGAATACAAGGCAAAGGGAGGGACCCCTTTCTGATTCTCTGTGCCATCTGTTCTCCAAAGAGCCTTCCCATCTGGCATCATTTACTCCTGAGGAATCTCTTCTGCCTCTCACCTGGTGTGTTCACCTGGCAGCCACGCTCTCTCTCACCTCTATGCTTTGAGCTAAGGGACACAGCTTTAGACAGTCATCTCTGAGGCTATCCAATGGTCCCTCTGGATCTAGACTCAACTCCCTCTCTATATCTTCTATCTCCCCACAGGTCTACCCAGGGAACGTGGTACAAGGCCCCTGTGTATGAAAGATAGCCCACATAGTCTCTGCTCTCATCTCTTTCCCTCTGTCCAGCTCGTGCAACCCAGAAAATCTTAAAAGATGGGGAAAGGCCTTGCTACTCTCAAACATTCCATCTATGTCCCTCTATTCTTCTGTGCTAGAGTTTCTCAACCATACCCCCCCCAATTAACATGATAATTCTTTGCAGCACAGGGCTTGTCCTGTGGATTGTCAGATGTTTAGCAACATCCTACACATGCCCACTGGATACCTCCTGGCTGAGACAACCAGAGAGGCAAAATGTTTCTTGCAGGGAGTAAAATAACCCCGTGTCAAAAATCATTATCTTAAAAGCTTGAATTTTCGTGGAGCAAGCACCAAATTTCCCTCCTGCTTGCCTTATGTCTCCCCTGAGATGCTGAACTCAGGACAGTCTCCCTGTGTGATGGGGCAAGGCAAAATGAATGCAAATTTGGTGGAAGGAGAACACATATTACTATTTCATAACAGAATCTCTTCACCAGAACACTCCACCTCAGTGCTACTTGAAGGCATCTGGTGGCTCATTTAAAAATGGAGAATCTCGGGGCACCTGGGTGGCTCAGTTGGTTAAGCGACTGCCTTCAGCTCAGGTCATGATCCCGGAGACCCAGGATCGAGTCCCACATCGGGCTCCCTGCTTGGCAAGAAGCCTGCTTCTCCCTCTCTCACTCCTCCTGCTTGTGTTCCCTCTCTGGCTGTGTTTCTCTCTGTCAAATAAATAAAATATTTTTAAAAAAATGGAGAATCTCAGGCCCACCCCATACTTACTAAATGAGAGCCTTGTTTATATTTCAATGAACTCCCTGGGTGGTTCTTATGCCATGTAGATATCAAGGAAGACCATCCAAATGAATACAAACAGAGGTTTACTATTCAGAGCTGGCTATGGTAAAGGAATCTGCCACCTATTGGCAAAGACTCAAAGACAGGCAGAGGGTAGGAAAGTTTTACAGTGGGAGAAAGGGCAGGCTTCAGGTGCACCGTGATTGGAGGTTCTCGATGTAAGGAAACTGAAGGAAGCTAAACTAGAAGTAAGACATCCTATGAGGTGGGTTTGGGAACATATTTCACTTCATCTGATTGGTTCCGACTTGAGAGTAAGGATAAAAAGTAGCAAAGCTGGCGGTGATCCACCAAGACCTCAGGGCTCTGGGCAAATGGCCGGAAGGGTTGAGGTTTGGCTTCCCGGCCTGGGTGCTGCACAGGTTGTGGGTCAGGTTCTAGTGTCATAGATAGTCTGGTGATTGGAAAAGGGATGAGAATCATTCCGCTCTCTAAAACACCTAGCCGAGCCAAGGGCTGAAGGCTGAAGAATGTGCCCTTCTGAAGGTAAACTGTAGCTGACAGGTTAGCAGAAGAAGGGAACATGAAAACTACCTGCCGCACAAACTTCACTGAGGCAGAGGGCCACGAGGGTGGCTAAGACAAGGTGTCCTGAGAACAGGGGGAAGGGAGGAAGCCCCCTGACAGGGAGATGAGGGAGGACTCCAGAGGGTGCCATATGTTTGGTGAACCTTGAAGGATCAGTAGGACTTCAAAACAAAAAAAAAAGGAACCTGCTACTTCTGAAAAAAATAAAATATTTTTAGTCAAGGGAGAGAGTCTTCAGGGCTCAAAACTAAAATCTGGTCTCTTTAGATTGCAGGGAAGGGATTGTCCCTATAATTCTCCTAGCAGCCCACCTACTAGATTTTGCTGTATCTGTCTTGGAAATCACCAGGAAAGACATAAAGGCCAGGGCCAATTACAGACTGATGTGTGTCCAGAAGCACATGGCCTTGCCTTCTGGCCAGGAGCATCTCCGCCCCAGGCCAGCCCTTAAAGACTAAAGACACTCAAATAACACAGGTGTAGCAGGAGGTGCCTGGGTAAGCGCCAAATCCTGGAAGGGGAAAAAAGGCGGGTGGCCAGGTTAATAATTTGTGCAGAATGGAGAAGGGACAAAGAGGAGAGGTCAGAATGAAGAATTGAGCCAACCCAGGGACAAAAAGAAGATGCAAAATGTGGAAGCTTAAATGTGGAAGGATGGCCAGAGAGGACGAGCCTCTCTGGAGAGGCCATTGTGAGCCCAGGAGGAAGAAGGGGACAAAGCCTCCATGGGGTAAAGAAGAGACAATGAACTACTTTGTAGTATTGGGATTACAGAAAAGTGGAAGAGCAGACTGATCATGTCTCCAGTGTTATATTCCCTCATGTGTGGGAAGTTCTAATTCCCAGAGTCTGTTAACTGCCCATCCCCACCAACATACCCCAGAGTGGGGATCCCCATGGTTAGAGCTGCCTGGTGAGTCCCAGAGAAGGGGAGAAGGGGCAGATGCACAAGGCCATCTATACAGGGATGTGCCCAGGACTTGCTTTCTTCCTAGGGAACAAGGCAGATACAGCATCCTGTCTCTGCTTATCTGCCTCCCAGAGTTAATATTTCCTCTGCCTTTCCCCCGTTCATTCCTGGTGCTCAACTCTTATCCTTATGATACAAGGAAAGTAAGTGGGGATACAGTGAATCTTCTAAGCTCTCTTGTCCTCCAAGAGATGTTAAAGACACATCTTCCTAGATTTTAATCAAAGTCCAAATATGACTATTTCCTCAAATCCACAACATTTCCCCCACTTCCTTTCTCAACAGAAAAATGTTTCCAATTAATTTTCTCAATGAGTATCCTGAGGCAAGGAACCATTGTACATTGGTCAGCTAGGGACAACTATCTCTGAGAGAGCCAGGCCTCAACTCAAGGACAAATTAAGTGCAGTTAGTCCTTCTGTGATGGAAAACTAAGAAAGGAAATTAATATTTGATAATAGCTGTTATGTGCCAGGCACTGAGATAAGTACATTTATATCAATTTCTACTTAATTTTAATAACAACACTGGGAAGTTGGCACTATGACTCATGATTGACAGCTAAAACACTGAGACTAAAGGGTTAGCCAACCAAGTCACTCCTTCAGAAAGCAGAGAAACTGAGGCCCCAACTCTGCTATGCTGATCCTCAGTCTTCTGCTCCCTTGGCCTTCATGACAACTTATCTCTGCCCACCGGGGAGCTTAGTTTCATGGTGTCTCCTTCAATGCCCATTGAACTTTGCTTTTTGGAAAGCATCTGTTGCCAATCATTTAACAGTGAGTCTATTTTCTAGAGAACATTGGTACTATGAATTATGGGTTCCATAAGCAAATAAATATGGAAAGCACTAGGCTAAACAAATGTAAACATGTATGTTTACTGCAGGACTTTCTCAGAGCCTTGATTGCAGTTTTGTTCACTGTGAAGTAAGAAGCAAATATGGTGATCGGGTGGTGTGGGATGAGGCAAGATAACTCAGTGAGCTGTGCTCCCAGTATCTGCGGCCAGAACAATTAGGTTCTATTCCCAGATTGGCACAAGTTACCGGGCTTCTTATGCTTTATAAAATTAAGATAATAATATAATTTACCTCTTACATGGGTTTGTTATAAAGGTTAAGTAAAATGGTACATACCAAGTATCTTTAGATTAAAACCTGAGTAACAGCATGAAAATATGCCTCTTGGACATCCCACAGCAGACAGCAAAGTTGGCTGATGGCCCCAGCTGCCAGCCCTCTGGATCCCCCACTGAGCTGATGTGGACACATTTTCCCTCTGCCAGTGCACTGTGTGTACCCTACTGCAAGCCCGTTCCCATGGGACATAGGACTCCTCCCACGGTGAGGGTCTTCAGCTCGAGAGTCCTGTGCTCACTGAAACTTTCCTAGCACTGCGCCATAACCCTACCTAATCCTAATCCTTTCTCCCTCTGCGTTCCTGCCTGCACCTGCTTCTTTGCTTTTCTTTTTTTTTTTTAATTAATTTATTTATTTGACAGAGAAACACAGCCAGAGAGGGAACACAAGCAGAGGGAGTGAGAGAGGGAGAAGCAGGCTTCCCGCTGAGCAGGGAGCCCGGTGCAGGGCTTGATCCCAGGACTCCAGGATCATGACCCGAGCCAAAGGCAGACGCTTAAAAACTGAGCCACCCAGGCTCCCCTATTCTTCAGGTGCTTTCCTAACAAATCTCTTGCATGTCTAATCCCATTTTGGCATCTGCTTCTTGGAAGACCTGAACCGACATGGGCTGCTTATGGTCAGGCACAGCCTCAAAGTGAGTTTGCCCATGGAGTCCCTTACTCAGGAAGCTACTCACGGGACACATGAAATGCATTTTGGGAAGTTAGTGAATATATATTTATCTGTCAAGTTTGCCTATAGGTAGAGACACTTTAGGCCTTTGTTACCAGGGAGGGGAGAGAGGGGACACAAGGGAAGAAGGATCCTCTAGTTAATCTGAAATCAAATTGCATACCAACTAACTACCCAGCTTAGCACGTGTTACGGGGCCCTGGTTGGCATAGCAAATAGACTCTGCCGGGATTCACAGACATGAAATAATCCGTGAAACTCTAAATTCCCTTCCTGCCATAGGACACCATGAGTGTGAATTTAGCTCCGTGAGAACCCAGTTTGCCCTGGAGAGGACAGGGCGAGCGAGAACTGGAGAACACCAGCCCTCGGTCCCGTCATTCTGCAGTGCCCTCACCCACTTCACCAGGAAGGTTGTCAGTATGTGCTGGTTCCATTCCTAGGCACCAAGGATAAAGTAATACAGCAGTCATATGTGGGAACAACTTCGACAAATGTGGCAAAGGCTGTAAGGGAGTGTTAAATGCTGTAAGGACATAGAGGAGAAAGAACTTGGCTTTGCCTAACACTGAGAAGGAGTCTTTCAGGGTGACGACAAATACAGGGCATTCCAGATAGAGAGAACACCTTGTGAAAGACAGAGCACACCTTGCTCAGAAAGCTGACCCTAATCATAGTGTCAAGAATTAGAGTCTGGGGTGGGAGGAGACTGCAAAGACAGGCAGAGGTCAGACCCCAATGGGCATCCCCAGCACACTGAGGACTGTGCGCAACCCTAGGATCCCTAGCCAGATGGCGAGCAACAGTGGATGAGACGTCTGAAGATGTTGTCAGTAGGAGATGCAGACACTGCCGCTGGGGGAGTTTGTTGCGAAAAAAATGTAAAAACCTATTGTCACCATTTCTTTTTTATTTTTTTAAGTAGGCTCCATGCCCCGCGCAGAGGCCAATACGGGGATTGAACTCATGGCACTGAGATCAAAGACCAGAGCTGAGAGCAAGAGTTGGGTGCTTAACTGATTAAGCCACCCAGGCATTCCTGTGGCTGGTATTTCTTGAATTTGCACATCTACATGTTCTAGACCAACAGCAATGCATTCACCTGTGTATCAAAATAAAAATAAACGTTTCTCATATGAAAAAAAACAAAACAAAGAAAGATTGTGCCCTTGCCCATGCAGAAGAGACAAAAGAGCCAAGTAGTCTGACTTGGAATCAAGCCCCAAACGCTCAGTATAAGGGACTGGAAACTTCCCTTGAGTGAGCTGGGCCCAAACTGGCATTTGCAAAGCCCTATCCGTTCATGATATGGGTGTAATAAACCAGGAATGGAGCACATGAGATTTACACAGGAACACATGTGCACTACTGCTTTGTCCCCAGAAGAAAGAAAGCCCATTCTGTTGAAAATCATCAATATAGAATTGATCTGAAGCACTTATAAGTAGTAGAAATGCCCATGTGTTCTATCATAACAATAAAATAAATACTAATAGAACATGACTTCGGAAGAATTGAGATTTCAGAGAGCCCTGTGAGTTTTTCTAACCAGTGGCTGGGTAAACTGTAGTTAACCGAAAGAACAGAAAATTTCTAAGTTTGAAACAATACAGTTCCAGCACCCTTGTATCATGTGAGTCTTCTTTGTGTCCTCATTTTACTCTGTGCTCAAATTTCTTTTAATCCCCCATTTTAAAAACCCATGCATATTTTATGAACGGAGCCTAAGTGTCCCGTCATCACAAATTCCTAGGACTCTTTCTGCTCAAAAACTGATCATTAGCGAATTCATTTTGTATTCTAGTGGTTGTCAGAGGCAGTTCGGAAGGTGTTACATGGAGCTTTGACATTAATTGATGAACACTTAAACTCATCATAACTCTGCTGGGATTCAGAACAGCAGAAATTAGAAAGATGAATTTCAGGAGATGAATCCATTGAAAAGAAATGTGACTTCAGAGTCATTACACTCAGAGTGCTGTGACATCCACACAGAATGCAATAAGGGCTCTGGCTGCAGTCGAGCACAAGGCTCTGATGGGAAGAAAGGGGGTTATTCTGCATGTGTCAAGCAAAGCTGGACCCAATCACAGTTCTTTGTCCTGGGCATGCATGAGAAGTAGGTTTGCCTTCTTTTGTTAACTCAGGAAAGACGAGCATCTCCACGGGGTGGGGAGAAAACTCTTTAGGTGGAAATCATGAAGAGTTCTTATTTCTATAACTACCAAAGGATTTGATGAAATAGAAAATGTCAGTCTTGGGCTGGCAGTCAGGAGTCAGGCCACGGAATCCCATCAGCTCTGACAAGCAAGTAAAATCATGGAGCTGAGAGGGAAATAGAGCAGTTTTCCTTGGTGACAATGGGTAACTGCTTAGTGTTGTCATTTGAATGGCTCTGCTGGGAGCTCAGGATGTTGCTCGATGTTACAAAGCTTTCTGGAAACAGGAAATGATGATGAAATGATTATTACACAGATTAAAATCAGAAAATATTCAAATTCCATATTTGCTATCCCAGTGTGAATCTAAACCCTCTGGGGTCACATCCTTGGAATCCAAAATCCAATCAATACAAACGACTTCCTTTCTATTTGCTTTACTCTTTAAAGCTCCACAAGGGAGTTTGCTTTGTGTTGTTTACTTAGACTTTGTGTTGTTTACTTAGACCTACAGGCATCCAACTAGTCATGAGAAAAACTATGTAGCAGAATGTGTGGAGGAACATAGAAGGCTTTATGACGACCCTGTCTCAGTGAGAGCAAGAAAGTAATTAACTAAGCTTTTAGGAAATATTGAATTCATTAAAATAATTGATAGCTGCACCTCCTTTGGTCCTGGCATGATGCTAGCCTCCATATACTTTTACTTCTCGTGCATGAGGAAAGGGATACAATCATCTCTAAATTGCAAATGAATAAGTTCAGTCTTGAAAAGTCCACTGAACTTTCAGCCATATGACTGGTAAATTTTGTACCCAGATTTCAATCCCAGGCACCTTAACCTCAGAGTCCAATATACCGTTTTATCTCCCAACTCCTGCCTGAGTTGACTTATTCATCAAGAATATAGGGGCACCTGGGACCTGGGTGGCTCAGTTGGTTAAGTGACTGCCTTCGGCTCAGGTCATGATCCCGGACCCCGGGATCGAGTCCCATGTCGGGCTCCCTGCTCAGCAGGAAGCCTGCTTCTTCCTCTCTCACTCCCCCGCTTGTGTTCCCTCTCTACCTGTGTTTCTCTCTGTCAGATAAATAAAATCTTTAAAAAATAATAATAATAATAATGTAAAGTGAGGGGTGTCTGGGCAGCTCAGTCGTTAAGAGTCTGCCTTCGGCTCAGGTCATGATCCCAGGGACCAGGGATCGAGTCCCACATCGGGCTCCCTGCTCAGCGGGAAGCCTGCTTCTTCCTCTCTCCCCCTGCTTGTGTTCCCTCTCTAGCTGTGTTTCTCTCTGTCAAATAAATAAACAAAATCTTTAAAAAAAAAAAAAAAAAAGAATGTAAAGTGAGCCATTCCAGTTGAAGGCAGAAAAGAATGTTCTCACTGGGGCCAGTGTTCTGTGCAGCCCACCAACCAGCTGTATTGGATTACACGTAGATTACAATGGTGTTACTAGTGGTCACAGAATTGTCAGAGAGCCTTCTTGTGAACATTGCATTCAATCTTGCCCCTCCAGGGACACCTGGATGGCTCAGTCATTTATGCATCTGCCTTTGGCTCTGGTCATGATCTCATGGTCCTCAGATCGAGTCCCGCATTGGGCTCCCTGCTTGGTGGGGAGTCTGCTTCTCTCTCTGCCACTCCTCCCTGCTTGTGCCCTCTCTCTCTCTCCCTCTCAATCTTAAATAAATAAAATATTTTAAAAAAATCTTGCCCCTCCAAACCATTTATAGATTTGGAAGCCAAGTAATAAATAAGTCATCCCAGTAATTATATTTGCTTGAATCTAGCATGCACCCCATGTTCTTATGATTTTTGTAACCTGTTTTGTGTTCTTTAAACATTTTTTCTTGTAGTGAATATAATCTGAGCTAACATAAAGGACCATACCTTTGAATTAGATTCATAAGAACCAGAGATCTTATTCAGTTTTGAGTTTTATTAGTAACTTCATGAATTCAAGTAATCGCAATGCATAGAGCATGGAAAAGTCCAAAACTACCAACCCATGGCCAAGGTCCTTTCTTATTCCAGTCCAGATTAAACATAGAAGGCTTTATGTGAAGGAGACAGGTAATATCTATACTTACGGTATAGTCAGGAATCATTTCTATATATACTTTGAGAAGTATATATAGCTTTTGTGACATCTTCCACTGACTCATGCTCCAGAAATTCATAGAGTTTAGGTTTATTTAGTATAAGCAATTCTAGACAGACCAGGTACCTCTTGCTAAAAGTGTGTCACAGATTCCCTACTGTTAAATACTAGTAATCTGTTTGCAAGCAGGTTTGCCATTAGCACATTCACAAAGGGATTCAACCAAGCCATCTTTCTCTGTATCCCCAGTCTTCCTGCCATAAAGTAAAAGAATGAATTCAGGGCTCCTGCTAATCCTTTCCTTCCCAAATAATACTCATTGGTGACATCTTTGAAAATATAGAAAACTGGGTGCCTGGGTGGCTCAGTTGGTTAAGCCACTGCCTTCAGCTCAGGTCATGATCCCAGAGACCCAGGATCAAGTCCCACATTGGGCTCCCTGCTCGGCAGGAGGCCTGCTTCTCCCTCTCTCACTCCCCCTGCTTGTGTTCCCTCTCTGGCTGTGTTTCTCTCTGTCAAATAAATAAATAAAATCTTAAAAAAAAAAAAAAAGAAAGAAAGAAAGAAAATATAGAAAACTGCCAGATGAAACTAGAAATCACCTATAATTTCTAATTGAGAAATATTTACTATTAAAAATATTTTGTTGTGTTTCACCCTAATCATTTCTCTATACAGATTGTATTTGTATGCAAACTGATTACTGAGAATCATATTCTCTGTGTCTGATGCACTGTAAACCACTTATTCTAGAGAGTACATTGAGACTATATTCCCTTATTTTTACATAATCTTCCAAAATATTATTTTTAGTGATTATTTATTATTTTGGCATTTGGATTCAACATTCATATTTAATAAATAACCATGACTGTGTATTTAGAATGCTATATGCCAGTGGAGTTTCCCCCCATAAAATTTGAAATGTAATACTACACTCCCAATGAGGTATTCAAACACCAGAACTAAGCTATTAGTTCTAAATCTAAGCTAGATTTTAATAACATTTTTTTTTAATTTTATCAGTTATATAGGAACCTATGCCAGTCTGAATCTCAGTGGTTACAATTGGTAGAAGTGGTAGAACCCTCTTATTGCTCCACAATGATCATATTACATGACCAAAAAGTAAAGTGTTGTGTTAAGTTCTTGATATTTGGGGACTATTTGTTACTTCAGCATAACCTAGACTATACCTACTGATACACTTGCAAATATTTTTCCAATTTTTTTCCTCTAGCTTAAGTTTAGTTAATTTTTTACTGTATAAAAACTGTTATAATGGCAAATATCTCTGGTTTTGAAAATTTTAGGTTCTTCCTTTGTGTTTACTCATTGAAAGCTCTTTGCTAGTGATGAGATAAATATTCACCACTTTTATGGTTTTGGTTTTCATATTTAATTTTCCTTTTCTAAATAGCATTCACTACATATTTTCCATTTATGGGATTAATACATACTTGAAGCAAAAAAAAAATCTTTAAAATATTACAGTCAACAAATGAAATAAAGACAAAAATCTTATATTATGTCACCACCCAAAGACACCAGTGCTAATTATTAATTTATATATGTTGTCAGGAAATCTTTTTCCTATGCACAGACATACATCTAGGTGAATAAATGAAATGATACTTTCTGTAAGATTTTAAAGCCCATTTCAATGACATAAAACATCATAAACGTTTTCTTGGATAAACACTTTTTAAAATTCCTACTTATTATTTTGCCATGTGTAGACACCAAATGTAATTTTTATAGTTCATTATTTTGGATCCTTAAAATTATTTGCAATTTTTCACTTTTATAAATAATAGTGTGAAGACTGTGCTTACACATGTGGCAGATAGCAATAAGAAGGACAACTGTGTACCCACTTGATCCTGGTGTTAGCAAAGATCGATCGCTCCTTTGAAGGCTCACCACAATCCCCAGATCTTATGGTCTCCTGTCTGCATCCTTCCTGGCTTTATATCCCCCCATGCTCCTCTCCCTGCCTATGGCATCTTTTCTCTACTCTGCATGTAGAAAAGTAGGATTTCTGCCTACTTGATTGATTTCATTCTTTCTTTGGTTTGTTTTTCTTTTACTCCAAAAATATTATTATGACTTGTGTTCATCGTTTCAGAAGGCCTCATTTGTGTAAATGTTCAGTCTCCCAATCTTGCTGCAGTAACATATCTCATGTCTAATTAGTTCCATATATTTCAATAGCAGCTGATAGTCTGGCTCCAACTAATTACAGCTATTAATGCAAGCTAATGAGATAGTGGTAATAAAAAGACCACATCTCTTCATATTTTGGAGTTTACTATAAGCTCCTCTGTAGCTCAAAGAAGATCATGTTTTCATTGCTCAGCTCCGAGACTAAAAGAAATGTCAGAAATCACATTTCAGTACACCATTAATATTTCTTTGCCCAGCTGGCTGTGTGGGCTTTCAGATTGCAATCTAATCTGTTTTGCAAGCTTTTCTACCTAATTCTTGGCTTTATCCCCAGATTAGATATTGAACACTGTTTTAGCTGCTAATTTCCTTGGACAGGCTATCCATAGCCCAAAACAGAGGCAACACTTGCAGTCATTTCTCAAGTCACAGAGATCACTGATATAGTTTGCCATGAAGCAACTAGGGAAATATATCAATTAATATCCCACTGTTCACAGATCTTCTCAAGGTCCAGCGACAGATAAGGGTGAATAATAGAGAATTGACAACTGCCTTATAAGAAGGCTGGGAATTCTCTTATGTTTGTTTTTAATTTAACATGAACTCAGACAAGATAATATAATTAAAATCTTTAAAGTCAGAAACTCCATGAATACAGAGGCCAGGGAATTGTTCTAGAAATTCCAACCTTCAGTAACATACATATCAAAAAAAGGTGACTGAATAGGAATATAGGTCACTGATAATCCCTGATAATAATAATTAGAACCTGTGAAAGCACAGTACAAGATGGACTTAACATACACTTACTCTAGAGACGATATGCAAATGTGGGGTTTTTTTTAAATACAAAAGATTAAAATAGTCTGTTGTTATGGTTTCTTATGAGAATTAAAGACTGAGAAATGAGATCTGAACTTAGAAAAGTAAACAGGGAAATTTACTAAAATGACAAAAAAGCAAGCCCTAGCCCCCACTGCTCTGGGGAAAAAAAAGCTAAAACCATAAAAGTTCCCATGAACAAATTGCTTGAAAATCCCATTCTATTCCCCAGAAACAACTGAAAGGGACTGCAACCTGCCTGCCTTGCCTAATCCCAAATTGTTAAATTCCAGCTTCAAATCACCCAAACTCTAAACCTAAGTCCAATCCAAGGTTGATAAAAACCATTCTGGAAATTCTTCTTCAAACCAGTGTTGAGGCTTTGTTCTTAACAGTTCTCTCCCTTGTCTGAAAGAACATGAATAAACTAGCTTGTGTGGTTTACATGTGTTTCCCCAGCAAGCTCAGAGAGGTCTATAACACGTGTGAGCTGAGCTTTTTTTTGGGGGGGGGGGTATTTATTTGTTTTGTTTTGTTTATCTTCCTCTATTTGCTTGTTGGGGTTTTTATTATTTTTTTTATTATGGTAAGAGCACAATATGGGATCTACGCTCTTAATAAATGTTAAGTGCTTAATGCCATATTATTAACCCTAGGCACAATGTTGTACAGATCTCTAGAACTTTTTCAACTTGCAAAAGTCAAACCCTATTCCCATTGATCAACAGCTCTCCAGTTTCCCCCTATCTCCAGCCCCTGGCCACCACCATTCTATTCTCCATTTCTAGGAGTTTGACTACTTTAGATATCCCCTACAAATGGAAACATGCAGTATTTGTCCTTCTGTGGCTGGCTTATTTCACTTAACATAATGTCTTCAAGGTTCATTCCTATTATCACATATGGAAACAGGATTTCCTTTTTTTTTTTAAGGTGGAATAATACTTACTGTATGTTGGGGTACCTGGGTGGCTCAGTCAGTTAAGCATCTGACTTCAGTTCAGGTCATGATCTCAAAGTCCTGGAATCAGCCTGCATCAGAACCTGTGTCAGGCTATAGGCTCCTTTCTCAGCGGGGAGTCTGCTTGTCCCTCTGCCCCCTCACTCCTCATGCTCTCTCTCTCTCTCTCAGGTAAATAGATAAAATCTTTAAAAATATATATACTTCTTATATGCATATCCTACATATTCTTTATCCATTCTTTGGTTGATAAACATTTACATTGTTTCCACATCTTGCCTAACACGACTAGTGCTGCAATGAACATGGGCATGTATGTCTGTCCTTGAGATCCTGATTTTAACACTTTTGGATAAATATCCAGGAGGATTACTGGATCATATGGTAGTTCAACTTGTAATATTATTAAAGGAAATTCTGTACTGTTTTCCATAATGGCTGTACCTCTTTACATTCCCATCAACAGTGTGCAAGGTTTCAAATTTCTCCACTTTTTCACCAACATTTGCCTTTTTTTTTTCTTGTAATGGTCATTCTGATAGGTGTGAGATGATTTCTCATTGTGGTTTTGATTTGTATTTCTCTGATGATTAATAACATTGAGCATCTTTACATATACCTGTTGACCGTTTGTATGTCTCCTTCAGAGAAATATCTATTTAAGTCCTTTGTCCACTTTTTAATCAAGATTTTGTTGTT
Organism: Spilogale gracilis; assembly: GCA_004023965.1. Lineage (NCBI taxonomy): Eukaryota > Metazoa > Chordata > Mammalia > Carnivora > Mephitidae > Spilogale > Spilogale gracilis. The sequence goes on along the minus strand of PITA01005108.1, from coordinate 21,750 downwards.
GTTCTTATTGAGTCATAGGAGTTCCTTATATTTTTTGCATATTAAGTCCTTATCAGATAGAAAAAATACAAATATTTTCTCTCGCTTCATAGGTTGTCTTTCAGTCTCAATTAATTCGTTATAGTCCCACTTATCTATTTTTGCTTTTGTCACTTGTGCTTTTGTAGTCATAACTAAGAAATCATTGCTAAAACCGGTATCATGAAGTTTTTCCCTAGGTTTTCTTCTAGCAATTTCACAGTTTCAAATCTTACATTTCACATACTTTAAGCTGATTTTAGTGTATGGTATAATGGTCCAATTTTTTTTCTGTGTAAATATCCAGTTGCCCAACATTATGGTTGAAGAGACTATCCTTTCCCCCACTGCTAATCAAAGTGTTCTTGAAATAAACTTACACATAGACAACCAGCTGATCTTTAACAGGGGTGCCAAGGGCATACCATGAGGTTTTTTAATTGAGGATTTAAATGAAGTCAACGCAACATTAGCTTTCCATCATGCAAAGTGCTCTCCTCACCTACGCACTCCAACTACTGTCTGAGTGAGCAAGTGAATGTTTGTACAGCATATCTTGCACACCCTTCATGCTACGCCTCCTGAAGCATCTACCTGGGGCTGTGAAACCACGGTTCATACGCAATGTGCTCGAGATACTCATGCAAATGTTCCATCATCCTCCTCCTTAGTGTCAGAGCCTTGAAAAGCTTTTCTTCCTTACATTGCCTCCTGGGCCTAAAATAATTGTGTAAGTACTGTGAAAAAATATTGGATCAAAGTTTAAAAGACCAGTTCCAGCCTACATGCTAAGTGCTGTACAGACTTTGTTATGCAATACCCCCATTTCCCCATTTAGATAATTACACTTGTGGAGTAGAGAATGAACAGATATATGTCTATAGACCTCATAAATCCTAAGTCACATGTCCTCAGACTCAGAAAATGTCATTAAATACACACAACAACAACAGTAACAACAATTTCAGAAAGACTCAAGCCTTTACTTGTGTGTCTTGAAAACCAGAAAGAGACCTTAGTACCTAATCTTGAGAAATGCTAAATTAAATCTTCATCTCTTTCAAATGCCACAGCTGCTCCTGGGCCTCTCTCTGAAACTCCTCTTCTACCCCCATCCCACCCAATCTGTCTTAATCCTCTTTTCCTTTCTCAGTACTTTATTTCTCAGTACTTTCTCAGTACAAATGGGCATCAGAATCATTTGGAGGGCTTGTTAAAACACAGATTGCTGGGCTCCATCTCAGAGTTTCTGATTCAAGAGGTCTGGGGTGGGACCCAAGAATCTCCATATCCAGCAAGTTCTCCGGTGATGCTGGTGATCCAAAGATCCCTCTTTGAGAACCACTGTTGTAGATCACTTAGTTTCTCTGGCTGTGTCCTCTTTTCCTCCTGTCTTTACCATCCTGTCTCCCGCTTTCCAGTCTCCCAGTTCTCTGCCACAGAAACACCAGTGACACAAGCGTAAAAGATAATTAACTCTTCTGAAATGACAAAGACTGAATTCTTCTTGGTGTGCAAATTCATAGGAGGAAACTAAGTAGTCTCATTAATAAAGATTGTACCATAATTTATATAAAGTATGCAATACTGTGAATGAATCTCAAAAACATTACGCTGAGACAAAGAAACCAAATGTTGAAGAGTACAGGCTGTATGATTCCCTTCATGTGAAATCCTAGAAATAACAGAAGTACAATGACAGAAAATGGATTGATGGTTGCCTCAGGCTGGGGACCTGGGGAGAGGATTAGCTATACAGAGGTACAAGGGAACTTTTTGGAGGGATGGAAATGTTCTAAATATTGATTGTGCTGGTGGTTTTGTACATGTACACAGCTGCCAAAACTCACTAAATTGTAGGCTTAAAAATGAGTGAATTTACCACATGTAAACTATGACTCAGTAAATCAGGGGAAATATATATGTGTACATAAAACGAAATGTCTCCAAAAATAAAAAAGATTCCATTTAAATTCAACCAGTGGATTCTGCCCACTTTTCCTCTGATTTTAAAAGAGTTTTCTTGTTTTTGTTTTTTGTCTTCCACCCCATATACAAACGGACAGCTACTCAGTGTATTACACAAAATCTATGTCTAAATTCATGAAAGTGAGTGAAACTCATTCTCCTCTCCCTGGCTCAGACTCAAAGGAGTGTATAGAATTTTATTTGTGAACCAATGAACCCTGGCCAGAGTACCTTTACTTTGCACATCGCTTACCCTATGAAGAAAACATAAAGTTCAACAAAAGAAACAGTGTGATTCAGGGCAGATCTTCACAAATCTTTCTCTGTGGCAATGTTTGGTGTCATTTCTTCTTTTCCATCACCCAGAGGAATAATTACACAAGTTCTGCTTTCTGCTCACCTGCCTCCTCATGTCAGATTTGGCATCTCTATTGCAAGATAATTGCTGCCTGGAATATTCAATTAGTTTTTAATTAAATATTGCTCATTAATATAACTGCAAGACAATAAAACATATGTCATTTGATTAGCCAAAAATTCAAGTATAAATTACATTCATTTTTATGCCAACATGCACTTTACCTAATGAGACATTTGTCACCCTGCTATAAAAAGACTGTGTGTAATCTTATTTTCTGTTAGAAATTTTTTTAAATGCCTGCAAGCAAAGTTGATAAATTATACACAATTCCTATTCTTTTCCTTGCCTCCAGGTTAAGTATCTAAAACAGAAAGGTACATACAGTTACATACAATGAAATTTCTTAACAGCAAGTGTTTGCATAGTAGCTTAGCCCCCCAGTTTTTGACTATGCCACTTTATATATCAAAATGTATCATCTGTTAAGGGTCAGATGTCTTTTAACTTAACAATGAATTTTTCTGATTGTAAAAGTCATATATATTTATTTAAGAAACTTTTGAAAATGCAGAAGAGAAACTTGTTACTACATTGAGTATTTTCTTTCAGTTCTTTTTTTCTAAGAAAGTTTTCTGTGTTTCTTATTCTGCTTTTAAAATTTCAAATTATAGGGGCTCCTGGGTGCCTCAGTCAGTTAAGTGTCTGACTCTTGGTTTTGGCTCAGGTCATGATCTCAGGGTCATGAGATCAAGCCCTGCCTCAGGCTCCATGTTCAGTGAGGAGTCTGCTTTTCTCTCTTTCCCTCTGCCCCTCCCCCTGCTCATGCACCCTCTCTCTCTCTTTCTCTCTCTAAGATAAATAAATAAATCCTTTTTAAAATTTTAAACTATAACATATATTGTTACATTTAATTATGTTTTTTCCATTTAGTATTAAACATGTACCATGCCACTAACTCTTCTGAAAATAAAAGCAATATAATGTTCTACCATATAAATAAACTATAGCTTTTGGACATTAGTGTTCTTTCCCTAATTTTTTTACTGATACAGATAAAAGTTAAGGCAAGCATATTGATGCATAAGTCTGACCACATCTCTGATTATTTTCTTAGGACTGATTTCCAGAAATAGAATTATTGGGTTAGAAGTGTTAAGAGAATACTGTATTTTCAGCTTCTTGTGTCTTTTTTTTTAAGATTTTATTTATTTATTTGAGAGAGAGAGTATGAGCATGGGGAGGGGCAAAAGGAGAGGGATAAGCAGACACCCCACTGAGCAGAGAGCCCACCTCGGGCTCAATCCCAGGACCCTGAGATCATGACCTGAGCTGAAGGCAGGTGCTTAACTTACTGAGCCACCCAGGTGCCCCCAGCAACTTGTCTTGACAGGACACAGACAGGCCAGATCCACACACTTCCAGACCCCATGTGGACCCTGAACTTGGCCTTCCCATAGGAAGAAAGAGTAACTAAAGTGGTTGGGGAATTGAAGACAGTGAGCCTCTGATATAGATTTGGTTAACAGTGCAGGATACCCCAACTCTTGATATCTCAGCTCACTTAGTTCCTAAAGTAAGATCACCAGACAGGGACCTCCTCCACCCCACCACCTCCAAGCAAGGAGTGACTGTTTTTTTAAGCCTCACAACCTATAAGTGAGATGGGGGGAGTGCATAGTAGGAAGTCAGAATTATCAGATCCCAGGGTCTAGGATTGGAGGTGCCACCAGTTCTCCAATCCACTTTACTCAACAAGCCTATAGTTTAGAATACTTTCTACTCCTTGACACAGTTTGTGACTGTACTTCATCTACAAAAACCCAAGTATGGAATAAAGGTGACTAGCAGGATTCAAGCGACAAACTCTCCACTAAACCACTAACAAAAGGATATAAAGCAAAAGATCAGGGAAGGCAGAGCAGTAAATTCACACTTTGAAACACTCTTGCTCCAAATACATAGCAGTAATAGAAAAAAAAAAGAAAACAAACAACAAGTAGAAAAGATATATACCTTCATAGACCATACATGGAAAAGAAATGCAAAATGGGAGCTGGGTTCTGGGTCAAGAAGCAAAGAGGAGTTATTAGAAATTCGGTTCCTAGGAAGTAATGGGAAATAAAAAATGATTCACTAGACCAGGAAGTAAATCAGAGCAAACCCACTGCCTAAGACAGGTTTGTTAAAAGATCTGTACTTCATGAAAGTAGGCTAAAGAAAACTACTACCAGCTCTGCCTCAGACTATAGATTATAAGATCCATGGGAAGCCAACGATATAGACAAAATAAAATTTCAAATAACATGATGATATCTAGTGCTAAGAAAGATGTTTAACAAACTTAATATGATAAGCTTGAATTTATTCCAAGTGAAATTAATTTTAAAGAACAGTCAAAATTACTTTTAAATAAACATTTTAGGCCGTCCAGTACATTAACTAAGGATATACAGCCATAAAAAAAAGAAAAGGAAACTATGGAATATAAACAAGAAGAAATTTTAAAAATACAGGTGAATATGAAAAAGATTTCTAAAAATATTAAAATATGAAAATGTCAAATTTTTAAATCAATGAATGAGACAAACTGTAGAAAAGATAAAGCTGGAGAGAAAATTATTAATCAGAAAATAGGAGCACAACAAGAAAGGAAAAAAATCACACATATACATACATATATGCACACACACATGTGTGCATATATAGAAATCAGTAAGAGACTTTGAGGGGAAAAAATTGGGATATGTCAACATATGTCTCATTGGAATCCCACAGACTAGAGGGAAGAATAGAAGAGCAATTTTTGACAAAGTAGTGACTGAAATTTTTCCAGAATCAAAAAATATATGTCCTCAAGTTAAATCACGGACTCCAACTATTGAGTAAGATAGATAAAAACAAACCCAAACTTAACTAGAAAGAGGAATTATAGGACTTACAAAAAGAAAGAACATCTTAAAAGCTACCAGAGAGAAAAGATACATCATTTAAAAAATACACTAAGATTGACAGCAGATTTATCTTTTCCAGAAAGAGATTTCGGAAGGTAATGGAGTAGGATTTTAAAAACACTGAGAGATAACTGTCTTGCATTTATTTATCTAAGCATGTATGTATGTATATTCTTCACAGTCTGTCCAACATGTAAATGTTGGACATTCCAGGGTTCAATCTTTGAATCTCTTCCTTTATCTCTTTTCACTGCCTCATGAGCTCCTCTGGACTCATAGCTCCACGCCATTTATATGTCAAAGAGTTCTGGGGCACCTGGGTGGCTCAGTCGTTAGGCGCCTGCCTTCGGCTCAGGTCATGAACCCAGAGTGCCGGGATCAAGCCCCACATTGGGCTCCCTGCTCGGCAGGAAACCTGCTTCTCTTTCTCTCACTCCACCTGCTTTTGTGTTCCCTCTCTAGCTGTGTTTCCTTATGTCAAATAAATAAATAAAAATCTTTTTTAAAAATTCTATTTTAGTTATGCATTGTTGAATAAGAAACTTCCTTAAAACTTAATGGCATAAAAGAGCAATTTATTATTATCTCCTACTGTTCTGAGGGTTGAGAGTCTCAGCTAGGCAATCTGAGGCAGAAGGCACATAAAGCATATTAATTTACAGGGTTGGTGACAGGGCTAGGCTGATTCTATAGTTAAGGGCCAGTTAGGCATCTCTGTCTCTATGAAGAGTTCTAACTTCCTCATACCATGGTAGTCTCAGAGTAATAGATCTTCTTACATGGTGTCTGATGCCTAGAGCAAATATTTAAGAGACCCAGGCAGAAGCTACAAGGGTTCCTATCATGCAGCCTTGCATGTCCTAGAGTCTCCCTCTGCCACATTCCATTGGTTAGGTAAATTGCTAAGGTTTAGAGTCTATTTTCAGCATAGCTGCTAGGGTGGTTATTTCCAACCAATGTGAGATCGTGGTATTTCTTTGACCAAAACCCTCAATGGCTTCCCACGTCATTCAGAATAAAAAAGCAAAGCCCTTATACTGAACAACATTACCTTATTTAATCTGATTTTTGTTCTTCTCAGACTTCATCTCAAACTATTCTTCCACCACACCAGCTTCATCTCACTCCAGGCACGATAGACAACTTGATATTCTTTGGACACAGCAGATATCACATGCCTTCCTGTCTCAGGGCCTTGCACTTATTTACTCTACTCAGACCACTCCTCCACCAGATATCTGTAGACCTTGCTCCCTCACTTCCTCTGAGTTTTGTCAGGAATCATCTGGCCTCATCATTCAATGAGTCTTCCCTTGCAAATATGCCTATTACCCAACACTTCTTACCCCTCTTCCACTTTATATTTTCACCACAGCAGTTCTGATCATTAGGAATACTACTTATCTATTTATTTAATCAATTATTGCTATCTCTGTCCACTACAGTGTAAGTTCCCCAAAGCCAAGATTTTTATCTGTTTTGTCTCCAGATGGATCACACAACTAAAACAGAGCCTAGCATACTGTAGGTGCTCAATATATAGTACTGTATGGGTAAAAGTTTTGTGGCCAATTCTCAAAAACAACAATAACAACCACTCTGATTTGTAGAATTTGCCAATTTTCATATTGTATATAGTCCCACTCTCCAATTTCAAGCTCTGTGTCACTAAACATGGAATTGAGAAGCAATAGGGACAATTGGTTCTCATGAGCCAATACAAGTTGGCTCCAGAATCCCACTGTTATTTGTTGAAGGAATGGAAAAGGAAAAAAAAAAAAAAGGAAGGAAGGAAGGGAAATATGTCTGTACCATAATTCAAAATGGAAGGAAATAAAGACTTTTTCACATGGGAGTTTACCATGAAAAAACCCTCATTTAAGGAACTACTAAAAACTACTTTATTAGAAGAAGGGCAAGACCAGAGAGATTGCAGGGAACACAAAAAATAATGGTAGTGCATCAACTGATAAAATATATTGATAACGGGGCACCTGGGTGGCTCGGTCATTAAGCATCTGCCTTCGGCTCAGCTCATGATCCCAGAATCCCGGGATCGAGCCCCACATCAGGCTCCCTGCTCGGCGGGAAGCTTGCTTCTCCCTCTCTCACTCCCTCTGCTTGCATTCCCTCTCTAGCTGTGTTTCTCTCTGTCAAATAAGTAAGTAAAATCTTTTAAAAATGTATTGGTGAATGTAATTAACTATCAACTGTAAACGTTCTTAAAGTAAGAACTAATTTTTTATGTTTTAAAAATGCAGCCACTAAAACTCTAAACATAGCATCGTGCCTAGCTCAGAGCAAGGATACTGTTATTGCTCCATTGTGAGAAGTAAATAGATAAACTTTCAAAACATGGAGAACTAATATTAGCATGTTACAGTAGAGAGAAATACTAAAGGATTCATAGAAAAGATTTAAAGGTGGAGTGCCTGGGTGGCTCAGATGGTTAAACAATTGACTACTGGTTTCAGCTCAAGTCCTGATCTCAGGGTCCTGATCTCAGGATCCTGAGATCCAGCCCCAAGTTGAGCCCTTTCATCAGGCTCAGCACTCAGCAGGGAGTCTGCTTGAGATTCTCTGCCCCTCCCACTTCCTCCCCTTCTTTTCCTCTTCCACCTCCCCAACTCATCCACAGGCATGAGTGGTCTTTTTTTCTCCTAAATAAATAAAATATTTAAAGAAAGAAAAAAAGAAAGAACTTAAAGGTATTTCATCTGGAGGAGGGAACTAAGGTGTCCTAAGTTTTTCACAATAAACCTTATAGACAATTTGACACTGTAATTGTGCTTTTAAAACAAAACAAAAAAAAACAGTAAAAGAAAATGAGAAATAAAAAAAGCAGGGAAGCTGTCAGACACACTGACAAACACTAACCAGAAGAAAGCTGGTATAACAATATTCATAGCAGATAAAACAGAATTCAATTACTTTAGAGGGATAAAGAGAGACATTACACAATTATGAAAGTATAATATTTTTGAACTTGTGTGTACTAGCAGCAAATCTTTACACTAGATAAAGCAAAAATTGACAGGATTATAAGAAATGTTTTTAAGAACATAAACAATCACACTACCACAGTCAGAAGTTAATATATGAAGCAAAGGAAAAAATAGTGTATGGATTTTCTTTTAAGATTTTGTTTCTGTAAAACAGAAAACATCACAGAAATAAAGTTTAAAAGTCATGTCCAGGCTGCAAGAAGATATTTATAATGGTAAAACTAACAAAGGAATAGATCTGGAAGACATAGGCCTACTTAAAAACAATAAGCAAAAGACAAAAAATCCAACAGAAAAAGGGACAAAGAAAATGAAAAAAAAATGTTCACATCAAAAAAAGAAACACAAATGGCCATTAAACATATGAAGAGGAGTGTCTGGGTAACTCAGTTGGTTAAGTGTCTGGTTCTTGATTTCAGCTCAAGTCATGATCTCATGGTTATGAGATCAAGCCACACGCTGGGCTCCATGCCAACATTCTATTTCTTTCCCTGTCCCTCCCTCCACCCAGCTTCCACTTGCATGTTCTCTCCAGGGATTAGTAGAATACAGAGCAACAGGAACACTTACATACTGCACATGTGAGTATGAATTTGAACAAACAATATGAAAGGCAATTTAATAATATCTAGTAAAGCAGAGAATGCATAGGCTCCATCAGCAATTAAACTTCAAAGTAAAGACCCTTGGGAAATTCTTATTTATTGTGAAAAACAATTTAATTTTTTCTTTTTTTTCCTACCTTTATCGCCTCCAGACTGAGTCCAGAGGAGACTCCAGTTCCTCAACCCCAAAGCACATCAAGCTATCTTATGATGTCCTATTCTTTTAACTTTTTTTAGTATACTTGATGTACAATGTTACATTAGTTTTAAGGGTTAAGGCCTAGTGACTCAGCTTCTCTCTATGTTATGCCATGCTCATCGCAAGTATAGCTACCATCTATCACCATGCAACACTATTACAATATCACTGACTAATATGCCTTTCAATCCTGGGACTTATTCATTCCTTAACTGGAAGTCTGCATCTTCCACTCCCCTTCATCCATTTTGCCCATCGTTCCAACTTCCTTCCCTCTGGCAACCATCAGTGTGTTCTCTATATTTATATGTCTAATTCTGCTTTTTCCTTGTTTATTCATTTGCTTTGGTTTCTTTTTTTTTATTCCACATATGAGTGAAATCATAGTCTTAGTCTGACTTATCTCACCTAGCATTATATCCTGTAGATTCATCCATGTTGTCCCAAATGGTGCAATCTCATCCTTTTTGTGGCTGTATAATAGTCCAGGGTGTGTGTGTTTGCATATATCACAACTTTTTCATGCATTCGTCAGTCGATTTATACTTGGGTTGCTTCCATATCTTGGCTTTTAAAAATACTAAAATAAACATAGAAGAGAATATATCTTTTCTAATTAGTGCTTTCATTTTCATTGGGTAGATACCCAGTAGTGGATTTATTGAATCATGTAGTTTTTCTATTTCTAGTTTTTTAAGGAATCACCATACTATTTCCATAATGGTTGTACTAATTTACATTCCCACTAACAGTGCAAGAGGGCTCCTTTTCTTCTGTATCCTCACCAACAATTTTTATTTCTTGCCCTTTTGATTTTAGCCATTCTGACAGGTATAAGGTGATATCTCAGGTGATATCTCAGTATTCGCATTTTCCTAATAATTAGTGACATTGAGCATCTTTTCATGTGTCTGTTCACTATCTGCATGTATTCATTGGAAAAAATATCTATTCAGGCATTCTGCCCAGTTTTTAATCGAATTTTTCTGTTGTTGTATAAGTTCTTTATATATTTTAGGTATTAACCTTTGATCAGGTTTATCATTTGCAAAAATCTTCTCCCATTCACTAGGTTGTTTTTTGTCTTGTTGATGGTTTCCTTCACTGTACAAAAGCTTTTTATTTTGATGTAGTCCCAGTAGTTTATTTTTGCTTTTGTTTTTCTTGTCTTAGGAGACATATCTAGAAGAAATGCTGCTCTGGCCAATATCAGAGAGATTACTGTCTATGCTCTCTTCTAGGATTTTTATAATTTGGGGTCTCACATTTAGGTCTTTATTTTATTTTTGTGGATGGTATAAGAAAGTGGTGCAGTTTCATTTTTTTGCATATAACCATCCAGTTTTCCCAATGCCATTTATTAAAGACACTATTAATTTCCCCCACTGTATATTCTTGCTTCCTTTGTCATAACTTAATTAACCATATAAGTATGGGTTGATTTCTGCCCTCTCTAGTCTGATCTATGTGTCCATCTTTGTGCCAGTACCATACTGTTTTGATTATTACAAGTTTGTAGTCTATCTTGATATCTGGTATTATGATACCTCCAGCTTTGTCTCTCTTTCTTAAGATTGTTTTGGCAATTCGGGGTCTTTTGTTGTTCCATACAAATTTTAATATTATTTGTTTTAGTTTTGTGGGGGGAAAAATGCTGTTGGTATTTTGATAGGGATTTCATTGACTCTATAGATTGTTTAGGGGAGTATGGACATTTTAACAATTTTAATTCTTACACTCCACGAGCATGGAATATCCTTCTATTTGTTTGTGTTATCTTTAATTTCTTTTATCAGTATTTTACGTTTGTAGAGTATAGGTCTTTCACCTCCTTGGCTAGGTTGATTCCTAGGCATTTTATTCTTTTTGGTGCAATTATAAATGGAATCACTTTCTTAGTTTCTCTTTCTACTATTTTGTTACTAGTGTATAGAAATAGTATCAATTTCCGGGTATTAATTTTGTATCCTGCAACTTTACTGAATTCATTTACCACTTCTCCTAGCTGTTTGATAGGGTCCCCAGGGTTTTCTATATAGTGCCATGTCATCTGCAAATAGTGACAGTTTAACTTCTTTACTGACATGGATGCCTCTTATTTCTATTTCTTGTCTGATTACTGAGGCTAAGACTTCCAGTACTATTTTGAATAAAAGTGTCAAGATGAACATCTTTGTCTTGTTCCTGATCTTAAAAGAAAAGCTCTCAGTTTTTTCACCTTAGAGTATGATGTTAGCTGTGTGTTTTTCATGCATGGCCTTTACTATGTTGAAGTGTGTTTATTATGGTGTTTTCTTACAAAAAATACAAATCAGCTTCCCTGAGATTATGCCACTGGCTAATAATACAAAAGTTGCTATGGTCAATTTTGTTTAAAATATTAGCCTTCCTTCCCATCACAGATATGAATTCCATTGTATTAAGAAAGCATTGACAGAAGGAGAAGTAAAAATACAAGTTATCTTCTAGTCCAGTTGCATTTAGAATAAAGCCCCAAATCTTTAGCAAGCTAATAAGCTTTTGTACACTTTCTCACAGCTTGCCTTTCCAGTATCATGTTGCTCCACTACCAAGTTCTTCCCAGTGCCAACATAGCACTTCTTGGCAAAACAATAAATACTCAAAAAATATTTTTGATCTGACATAGAGGCTAAACACTCAAGCTATTTGTCATCTTTGACTATTTAGGAGTTGAGTCTAATAATAATGCCCTTCAAAACCAGGCCAAAAACTAGGAGCTGTGCCCAATCCCAGGGGGATTAGCAGCCTGGAGAGGCAGAGAGCAGGATGATATCAAAATACCAGTGGGAACAAGATGTATGCAGGATTGAAATGGTACACCATCCTGGAGAAAATGTTCATCACTCCCAAAGCACGACATGAACAGAAATATGAAAAGGAATGTCCTGTAAAGCAAGACCATCTCCAGGGGACATAGCAGCTCCTTTAGGTACAAGGGTCTTTTCATGGTCCTGCCAAAATATCAGAAGTCATGTTTTTGTGCCTTTATCTGTAAAGTGCAGAACCAACAAAGCCGCATTTGGATCATCTTCTGTGACTCAGCTTGCCAGATGGCATCATGGCATAGTCAGAGTGCCTGGGTAAAGTATCCAGAAGGGACACCGAGTCTCCCACATTTGAGACTAGCTCACCTCCCTATTTGGCCCTGGCCAGCTGGCAGCTGAGAGGCGCTGGTCCTCCAAGCAGCACTCGTGTGTGGAGTTCTCTGCTTGCAGCTCTTGCCGAGCTGTGAACTCTCAGGTGACAGGACTGCTGAGGGTCCGCTTGAACCCATAGCGCTTTCAACTGCAGGATAGAAGGTGTCTGGCCAGGAGTTTGGGCTGACAGGGAAAGGGCAAAAAGGCACTTAAAAACTACATCTCTGGGGGCGCCTGGGTGGCTCAGTTGGTTAAGCCACTGCCTTCGGCTCAGGTCATGATCCCGGAGACCCCGGATCAAGTTCCACATCGGGCTCCCTGCTTGGCGGGAAGCCTGCTTCTCCCTCTCTTACTCCCCCTGCTTGTGTTCCCCCTCTGGCTGTGTGTCTCTCTGTCAAATAAATTTAAAATCTTAAAAAAAAAAAAAAAAAAAAAAAAAACCTGCATCTCTGGAGCCCTGTGAATGCCCCAGCCTCTCTCGGCTTCCCCAAGCTTAGGTGGCCTGCATGTCTTGTTCTGGCATGTTGTGGCCTATTAGGGCCCGCTTCACGCTGCCTAGATGGAGTAGTAGCAGCTGCCTCCTCATGAGATAACTGGCCTCAAATGTGTTCAGCTTCCTGGGCCTTGGGTCAAAAAGCTGGGTCCATCATTAATTAAATGCAAGGGCAAGAACCAATTACCCAGAAGTCTATGATGCATCCTATCCTGTAACCAGGACCTAGGATGTGGTACAAAGTTCGGGGGTATTAAGTCCTACGTCAGAATGAATGCCCACCCATAAACCCAGCACCCCTGGAGGAATTAGTCTGCCCACTAGAGTATTGAGCTTGCCACAGGGATTTGTAGTGATTAGGAAAATGGATGGGCCAGGGGTCCAGGATACTAGCCAGGGAGTTGTGGACATGATACCAATGTGCTTCACTATTTGCAGTGAATGTATCTATTCAGAAAAGCTCAGGGCCTCAGAAACCTTGTCTAATACTTTACCCAGTGAGCCTTAATGCTGGCCCATAGATAGTGCCAGTCAGCCAAGCCCTCAAGGTCTGCGGATGGCACTGTTAAACCTCCGTGTCAGGAAAGCCACCAACCAGGTTGCTTGGCTTAGGCTGGAGGCCCAGTGGTTTTCAAGCAACAGACAAGAGCTGGGGGAGAGGGCTGCCCATTTCTCCTTTCTGACAGGGTGAGGACCTGCCATGTTCAACATCCACGTAAACTGCAGCTCCACATTTGTAGGTGCAGTAGGATTAAACAGATCCGGAAAGGGAGCTGCGACATCAAAGGGCAAAATGGAAAATGTGTCTGTTGAGAACTGCCAAAGCCAAAGTAATAGCGCCCTCATGTGGGGGAAAAAACTTTTTTTAAGGAAAAAAACCACTCCTATGGGTGACCTGTTGCTATTGAGTATTTTTCAGAAATATGCAGGCTAATACACTCCGCCAACCAAGAGCAGCCCACTACCAGTCCTCCACGGATCACGATGGTTAAAATTCTGAAGCCAAATACTACATGACAAAATACTACATGCAAAGAACAATTGACTAACTTTGTCATGTAAAATTTAAGCCCAAGAAGTTGTACGGCGATCAACAAAACCAGACAGCTTATTTTTACTATAAAGAAGTAAATATTACATCTAGGTAATTGAAAATCCATTTTTTTGTGCCCCACTAAGTAAGGGTGAATTTTTTAAGACGATTTGAATAGGTATCCAGTTATTAATCTTCCCTGAGGAAACACTTACTGGTACTGGGCCTTAAGGCATAACCCCAAGCAAGGGAAGAGCAGAGGGTTTCACAAGCTCACTAGTGATTTTTTTTCTTTTTTTTCTTTTCTTTTTTGGGGGGGCAGGGGGCAGCAGCAACAATGGTGCTTGAGAGCACTGGACACAGAGCCAGAACTTTGCTCAGTCCCCTCAACCCAGAGCACCTGCAAGAGGGGTGGGGGTGCTTTCTGAAAGGGGAGGCCATGTTGAGAAGAGAGAGGAGGGTCTGAACTTTCAGAGAACTGAAGTCTTGTGCTGGTCTTCAGGAGTGGCAGAATGACCTGCCAGATAAGTAAGTGTGATAGTATAATAGTATAAGATAGACGACAGATAGATAGATGATAGATAGACAGAATATAGTACCTCCATGAAAAGCAGCAAACCCTACAAATTAGGGGTTTTCTCCTGGAGAGCTAGCTTTTTAACAAACACCACTGCTCCTATTACTTAGTCTTAAGCTCTCTTACACTTTGATTCCTGCTACCTTTACTCTTTGTCAGCTCTTCACTTGTATTCCTTTCCCCTGAAATATTTGCCTTGTCTGGCACCTTCCCTGGGCCTCACCTCTCCCACATCCAATCAGGATTCTCTGTTGCTTGCGTTCTTTTTTTTTTTTTTTTTTAAGATTTTATTTATTTATTTGACAGAGAGATCACAGGTAGGCAGAGAGAGAGAGAGGAGGAAGCAGGCTCTCTGCTCACCAGGACCCTGAGATCATGACCTGAGCCGAAGGCAGAGGCTTAACCCACTGAGCCACCCAGGCGCCCCTCTGTTGCTTGCATTCTTAACTACACAGTCCTGACCCGTGTACAATTTCCCACCCACAAATCTGCCAAATCTATGCCTTTTTTTTTCTACCTCTTGGCATCTAATGGCATGCAAACATTGCTGGAGAAAATGTCACTGATACCTGTGTCATGCAGCCCCCCAGTCTCCTCCTTACTTCTTGGAAATCTACTTGTACTTGACCAGCTTAGCTGGGGTGCAACTTACACCTAATACATGTTGCAGCTAACCCCTTTCCCATTCTATCAAAGGATAAGGTGTTGGGTCATCTGACCTGACAACAGTTATGTATTAACTTTTAAGATTCTAGATGACATATATTGGCCAACTGCAAAAAAGCAATTTCCTGAAACAAAATGATTATTCATTCACTTTTGTAATAAATCTCAGAGCCAGCGGCTTACAATATAAATCCTTGACAATGAAAATATGTCCCAGTATCTACCTGGGTCTATGTTAGAGAGCCAGGTAGCTTTTTCCTTAGATAGTCATGGGCTGTTTTATTCACTTTCTAGTATATAAACACAACAAGAAGTAATTGCTATGGCACACATTTTTCCTTCACTAGTTAAGAATATTTCTAAGGCTATGTGACTATCCACCATAACTCTAGCTAGTGAACGTAAATTTAAACTGGTTTATTATGCTTCTAGAGCCAAAGGGGTATAATTTGTAAGTTTTACTAAATTTTGACATTCTTTTTCAGTTGTGCTTTTTTTTTAACTGTGGGAATTGTAGCCTACATGATATGCATAAAGAGGGAGATAGTTTTCCTTACAGGAAACTTTTCCTAATATCCTGTGCTTGCTTCTCTTTATAGATTTCTGGGCATTATTTTCAGGGAAACATGATTTCCAAGTACTTTTAATTTTCTGAAAATCTCTAACAATTATCCTGAATATACAGGTTATGTTAGTGCATGGCAAGCAGGTGTATCTCAAATAATTAGTACTCTGAGACAGATTAATACTGAGAGCTTAAGTATAAATTAATACAACAGAAGTAGGCACAATTTTTGTCTCTCCAGTTGGGCAGATTCCTTGAGTGGAGTTCAACAGTTCCTGCAAAGTAAGTGTATCTGTGAAGAGAATAAAGGGACTGTTGTAGGGAGAATGGCCCTAATACTCTTATTTTGAAAGACTGGGTTTTACTGATACAGTCATAATGATTTGAGCAAAACCATTTTGCTACAGTGAGGTCAACGCTTAATTTTTACAAGATTAAATAAAGGTTGGGATTAATGATATGAGGAAAATTTAAGTTGTAGAAAGTCCTATAAAAAATAATCTACCTGTTGAAGTGTTTGAAGGAATGGTTATTAAATTTGTTGGCAGACAGTTAAATTCATAGCTTAGTTATGAGCTGAGAGAAATGCATCAGGAAGTTTGTTTTTTCTTTCTTAGTGCCAAACCCCACACAGTGTCTAAAATGGTAGAATAAAGATAAGGGTGAATGTATTAAGAAGTTTTTTTAGTTAGTTCAGAGAGGATATCAAAATGCAATAATAAGTAAGATTAATGGTAGAGTAAAGGAAAAGCAAATGGGTGATAAAAGATTAGAAAATAAATATTTTCTTAGGTAGAAGCTTCTTTTTCTATAATTAACAATATATTTTGTCTTCTTGGGTAAAATTTTTTTTTAGTCAGAGGCTTCTGGAAAATTCCTAAAAGTATATAAATTTAAGGTCTCTGAATGGAATGGACATCAGATAGTCAGAGGAAAGTAATACATGTCCTGTAAGTTGAGATCAAAACCTTTTTTTTTCACCAGGATGTCAGTAGTTAACATTACCAGGTAAGATCTATTCCACTGAGGCTTGAGGGCAGTTTTTCTCTAATGCCTCCCTTACAAGACGAAATATTCAAATCATGCCGAGTCTACCTAGGTGGATGTTTTACAAATGCAGCTTGTTAATAATTAACCTCAAAGTACCAAATGAGCCTGTAGTAGTGTTCAGTCTTATCAGCTTATACTAGGCTAGAATTTGGGATTGGAAACAATGTCCACAGCTTGACTCAAACTGCTTTTAACTCACGGGGAGATAACTGATGGTTCTAAGGAGAATCATTACTGGTCTCACGGCGAATGGCAAAAAATTGGCCTTGAAAATGTGAGGTTTCTTCAAACTTTGATAGTTATAGTTTTAGAATTCCCTATGTTCTCTTCATTTTTCCTGTGGTTTGTCAGTGATAAGGATAGTGGAGAGTCTGAGCAAAAGATAAAGCTAGAATGGAGTGAAACTCAGGAAGATTTCTACTCACTGTGAAAAGTAAGAGGCTAAGAAAGTTAGCTGACCAAAAGAAATAAGGAGGCAGACAGGCTGACAAAAGATATGGAAAGAGTCCAATTTTTACTTTTAGGTCTAAGACCCATCTGTATTATTACTCACAAAACACCCTGTATTTTCTTAGTAATTCTTCCTCCCCTTTTTCCTCCTCCTCTTCCTTCTTCTCTGCCTAAGTACCATTGGTTTATGTTATTTGCTCCTCTTGACTGAAGTTGGGGTAATTTGACTATCAATTAGAATAATAATTGAGATGATCCAAAAGACATACTATATGTTTAAATTCTGAGCACATATAAAACTTGAAAAATACTAATCGGTCATTAGAGGGGGGTGTTATAAAGCAACTTATTTGTTTGAAATTATTTAAATAAAGACAAAGGAATAAGCATTTAGACTCCTTTTTCCTATTTGAATGAAACTACTCAATATCCAATATTAGAATAGAAATTTCTCTTTTAAAAAGCATTCCAGGTAATAAATTTTTAAATGAATGATAGAATATCATCATTTTCAAGCCCTACTGAATTATCAGACTTAGATATTAAGCCTTAATGGCAAAATACAGATGCGCGCGCGCGCGCGCGCGCACACACACACACACACACACACACACACACACACACACAGACAACTAGACATTATATGTCTCTCGATGGCAGAAAATCACCCTATCGATGAGGTATACTTGTTATAAAAATGGAACTGAATCTGAGCAAACTCAAACACACAGAAATTACAGGGTACAAAGAAGCATGTTAAACATGACAACATGTACATTGCAATCAGCAAAAACCAACCAGACTGAAAAACAAATCTGCAGTTTTTCAATAAATGAATTATAAGAATGCAAGAGCAACAGTGAGAAAAAGAGAGTGATTATCACAGATTAAAAGAAGCTTAAATATATCAACTAATCACCATTTTGACCCTCATTTATATCTTGATTCAAATTATAAAAAAATGTTATGAGTAGATTGGACATTTGAATAGTTACTGATATTTTATGATCTTAAAAATTATTGTTGGGGAGGCACATGGGTGGCTCAATCATTAAGCATTTGCCTTCAGCTCAGGTCATGATTCCAGAGACCCGGGATCCAGCCCCACACTGGGCTCCCTGCTCCGTGGGAAGCCTGCTTTTCCCTCTCTCACTCCCCCTGCTTGTGTTCTCTCTCTAGCTGTTTCTCTCTGTCAAATAAATAAATGAAATCTTTAAAAAAAAATTATTGTTGGGATGCCTGAGTGGCTCAATTGGTTAGGCATTTGGTCCTTGGTTTTAGCTCAGATCCATCCTGGGATCAAGCCCCACATTGGACTCCACGCTAGCAAGGATTCTGTTTTTCCCTTTCCCCCCACTCTCACACTTTTCCCTCCACTCACTCTCTCTCTTTCAAATAAATAAAAATCTTTTTAAAAATTTGTTGCCATTGTTTTTAAGTGTGATGATTATATTGTGATTATGGATTTTTTTATAGTATAGTCCTCACATTTTAGAGGTGCCTGAATAGTTATAGATGAAACACTGTGACTGTGACTTATTTCAAACATAATGTCTGAGGAGTAAATTGTAGAGATGAAACAAATTGTCCGTGGGTTGAAAATGGTCAAAGCTGGGCACCTGGGTGGCTCAGTGGGTTAAGCCTCTGCCTTCGGCTCAGGTCATGATCTCAGGGTCCTGGGATCGAGGCCCGCATCGGGCTCTCTGCTCAGCAGGGAGCCTGCTTCCTCCTCTCTCTGCCTGCCTCTCTGCCTGCTTGTGATCTCTCTCTGTGTCAAATAAATAAATAAAATCTTTAAAAAAAAAAAGAAAATGATCAAAGCTGAGAGATGAGAGTTCGTTAAACTGTTCTGTGTACTTACTATATATGTTTGGAAGTTTTCCATAATTTGTAACCAAATTGGATCAATTAGATATTCATATAAAAATATTTTTAAGATTTTATTTATTTATTTGAGAGAGAGGGAGTAAGGGGGAGCAGAGGGAGACGGAGAGAAAGAATCTCAAGCACACTGAGTGTGGAGCCCAGTGCAGAACTCGATCTCAGGACCCCCAAGATCATGACCTGAGTCAAACTCAAGAGTCAGACATTTAACTGACTGAGCCACTGAGGCACCCCTCATATAAAAATGTTTTTTAAAACATTCAAACTTTTAAAGAGGAATTAACACCACTTATTGAATTCTTCTAAAAAATGGAAGAGGAGGGATCTCCAAATTTATCTGAAGAGTTTTCTTATAGTGCCCTTATCTTTTATTAAGGTCAGGTAAGTGCACTACAAGAAAAGAAAAGCCATATCTCCGTGGCCTATGGGAGACCCACTCCCCAGCGGCTGCACTCGCTTGCCGGGGAAACAAGTCCTTCTGCCCAAGGTCCAGGTGGCCGTAGGTGTGAGGCCGGTAGCCTGGCCAGTTCTTGCCGGAGTCGGGTTCCTTGGGAATGCAGCCCAAAGCAGATGGTAAACTCCATCTAAGATTAACTACAGGCACAACACGGATAGTCAACAAGTACTGTAAGGGAAAGTTGAAAAGAACTTTGAAGAGTTCAAGAGGGTGTGAAACTGTTAAAAGTTCTATTTTTAAAAAAAAAAGAAAGAAAGAAAAGAAAAGAAAACCAATATCTCTGATGAATGTAGACACAAAAATTTTCAACAAAATATTTGCAACCCAAATTAAACAACACATTACAAAGACTATACATCATGATCAAATGGGGTCTATCCCAACATATAAAAATCAATTAATGTGATATACCACGGAATGAAAGAGAAAAATCATATAATCCCCTTAATAGATGCTGAGAAACATTTGACAAATACAAAATCTTCTCATGATAAAAACCCTCAACAGATAGGCTACAGAAGGAACATACCTCAATGTAATAAAGGCTATATATGACAGACTTACAGCCAACATTGTACTCAACAGTGAAAGGTTGAAAGCTTTTCCTCTAAGACCAGGAACAAGACAAGGATGCCTAGTCTTATCATTCCTATTTGACATTTTACTGAAAGTCCCAGCTAGAACAATCAGGCAAGACAAAGAAATAAAAAGAAAATAAAGAAATTGAAAAGGAAGCATTAAATCGCTGTTATCTGCCCATGATATGATCTATAGGAAACCATAAAGACTATAAACACACACACAAACTGTAAGAATCAATAAAGGAACTCGACAAAATTGCAGAATACAAAATCAAGACACAAAAATTAATTGCATATCTATGTCCTAACCATGAACAATCCAAAAAGGAAACTAAAAGAATAATCTAATTTATAATAGCCTCAAAAAGGAAAAATAAAATTTAGAAATAAACTTAATCAAGGAGGTAAAAGACTAATATACTGAAAAATGCAAAACACTAATGAAATTAAAGAAGACAAAATGGAAAGACATCTGGTATTCACAGACTGGAAGACTTGGTACTTTTACAATAATTGTGTTACCCAAAATGATCTACAAATTCAATACAATCCTTATTATTAAAATCCCAATGGCATTTTTTAAATTTTATTTATTTATTTGACAGAAAGAGAGATCACGAGTAGGCAGAGAGTCAGGCAGAGAGAGAAAAGGAAGCAGGCTCCCCACTGAACAGAGAGCCTGATGCAGGCCTCGATCCCAGGACCCTGAGACCATGACCTGAGCCAAAGGCAGAGGCTTAACCCACTGAGCCACCCAGGCACCCCAATAGCATTTTTTAAGAAATAAAAATAACAATTCTAAAATTCATATGGAACTTAAATCATGCCAACAGCCAAGCAACCTTAAGAAAGAAGAAGAAAGTTGGAGGCTTCATATTTTCTGATTTTTTAATAAGTTTTTTTTAAGATTTTATTTATTTATTTGACAGAGAGAGAGATCACAAATAGGCAGAGAGGTAGGCAGAGAGAGAGGAGGAAGCAGACTCCCTGCTGAGCAGAGAGCCTGATGTGGGCCTCGATCCCAGGACCCTGAGATCATGACCTAAGCTGAAGGCAGAGGCTTTAACTCATTGAGCCACCCAGGCGCCCATATTTTCTGATTTTAAGACATATCACAGAGCCACCATAATTAAAAGCAGTATGGTACTGCCATAAGGGCAAACATATAGAACAATGATACAGAATAGAGAGCTCAGAAATAAACCCACACATATAGTCAGTCAACTGATCTTTGACAAAGGTGCCAAGAATACAGAGTGGGAATAGGATAGTCTCTGCAATAGAAGGTTCTGGGAAAACTGGGTATCCACATGTAAAAGAATGAAAATGGAGCTTTACACTACATCACACACACACAAATGAGCTCAAAATGTACTACTGCATTGAATTCTACCTTTAAACTGTAAAATTCATATGCCCCCAACATGGGAGAAGCCAACTACATAAGCCAACTGTTAAACTAAATAAAGAATTGTATTGATGCAAATACACTAATCGTAGGAGATCTTAACACACCACTCTCAGCAATGTACAGATCATCTAAACAGAAAATCAGCAAGGAATCAAGAGCCTTGAATGACACATTGGACCAGCTGGATCTTATAGATATATTCAGAACATTTCACCCTAAAACAGCAGAATACTCATTCTTCTCGAGTGCACATGGAACTTTCTCCAGAATAGACCACATACTAGGTCACAAATCAGGGCTCAACCGATACCAGAAGAT